>JSUI01006315.1:0-38588 GCA_000833645.1 Huntiella omanensis | reverse complement strand
TTATAATGCCTACGGGTGACGCCACTGATAACGCTGTGGCTGCGGCTACTTTACATGCCGCTGAACATGATGTGATTGTTGCCGAGAAGCAGGATTTGAATTTGACAAAGACTGCTACGCGGGAAATGTTTGAGGATTCTCCTACCGATGAGGAACTTGTTACACTTAGACGTGTTGCGGATAAAATCTCTCTTAAGATCTTCACTATTGCTTTTGTTGAAGCTTGTGAACGTTTTTCATACTATGGTGCTGTTATCGTTTGTAAGTTTCCTTTTTTCTTCTTCTTCGTTGGTTTGAGCTTGGGTTACTAACATGTTGAATAGTCACCAACTTCATTCAGCAACCTCTTCCTGATGGTTCAAACACCGGTGCTGGTGGTAAAGATGGCCAGTCTGGTGCCTTGGGTATGTCCCAGCGTGCTGCTACCGGTATCACCACATTCAACCAGTTCTGGCAATATACCATGCCCCTCTTCGGTTCCTACCTTGCCGATGGTTACTGGGGTCGTTACAAGACCATCTCCGTAGCTCTCGGTATCGATTTAATCGGCCACTTGATTCTCGTAAGTCCCTCCATCTACCATTAAAATCCCCCCAAAACTAACTCTCACCTCCCCAAAAAAGGTCATCGCCGCTATCCCCCCCGTAATCACCAAAGCCAACAGCTCTCTCGCCTGCCTCATCATCGCCATCATCGTCATCGGTTTCGGAACCGGCGGCTTCAAACCAAACATCTCCCCCCTCATCGTCGAGCAACTTCCCGATCAACGCCTCCGTGTAACCACCACCAAGCAAGGTGAACGAGTCATTGTTGACCCCGCCGTTACCATTGAGCGTGTGTATAACTGGTTCTACATGTTCATCAACGTCGGAGCTCTCATCGGACAAATCTCCATGTCGTTTGCTGAGAAATACGTTGG
This sequence comes from Huntiella omanensis, assembly GCA_000833645.1. Taxonomy (NCBI): domain Eukaryota; kingdom Fungi; phylum Ascomycota; class Sordariomycetes; order Microascales; family Ceratocystidaceae; genus Huntiella; species Huntiella omanensis. Next base: position 37,669 of record JSUI01006315.1, on the reverse strand, counting down.
TTACTGGCTTGCCTTCCTTCTCCCCGGTATCATGCTTGCCCTGTGTCCTCTCGTCATGCTATGGGGTCGTAAGCGGTACGTTCGTCGTGCGCCCGCCGGATCCGTACTTGGTCCCGCCATGAAGACTTTCTTCCTTGCTCAGAAGGGCCGTTGGTCAATTAACCCCGTAGCCACATGGCGTAACATGCACGACGGAACCTTTTGGGAAAACGTCAAGCCATCCAAGTTCGCCCCCGGGACTAAGCCTAGCTGGATGAAATTCGATGATGCCTGGGTTGACGAGTTAGCCCGTGGATTCTCCGCTTGCTCTGTTTTCTGCTGGTATCCTATCTACTGGCTTACATACAACCAGTTGAACAATAACCTCGTTTCTCAAGCCGCTACCCTCCAACTTCACGGTCTTCCTAACGAAATTGTCTCCAACTTGGATCCTCTTGCCTTGATCATCTTGATTCCCGTCTGCGACTTCTTCGTCTACCCTGCCCTCCGCAAGGCCAAGATCCGCTTCACCCCCATCCGCAAGATCACCGCCGGTTTCATGACTGGTGCTCTCGCCATGGTCTGGTCGTGTGTCCTTCAAGCTTACATCTACCGTCAAAGTGACTGTGGTCGCTACCCCGCCACTTGCGACACCAAGCCTCATATCAGCGTGTGGGTTCAATCTGGTGCTTACATCCTCATTGCGCTCTCTGAAATCTTTGCGTCCATCACGTCTCTTGAATATGCCTACTCTAAGGCTCCTAAGAACATGCGTTCCATGGTTGGTGCTATTTCCCTCTTCACCTCTGCCATCTCCGCTGCTATCGGACAAGCATGGGTTTCTCTTTCTGAAGATCCCCTTCTTGTGTGGAACTATGGTTCCGTTGGTGTCTTGGCTTTCGTTGCTGGTATCTTGTTCTGGTTCCAGTACCGTCACTTGGATGAACAGGAAGACCAGATGAATGAATTGGCTGAAGGTAACATGAACGCTGATTCTCCAGTTGTGTCATCGGCTGCTAGCCAGGAGAAGGAAAAGCAACATACTGCTTAATGATGTAGAAAGTTCAAAAAGTAGCATAGATTTATCAATCTTAATAATCACATGATAGTTGTTGTTGTCTAAACATATTCACAAAGTTCAAAGATATGAGGGTTGATATTAACCCCGTGCGTACACACTTCTAACATTTGTCAATCTAATTAATCAACGAAAAAAATGATATGTTCCAAAATTAATCCACAAAAACGCCAAGTACAAAACAAAAAGGACATAAAGACATAATAATCAACACCTCATCCCCCAATCCACTACCATGCAAAATGTATAAACAACTTCCCAGGAAATATCCTAAGGAAGCCAAGCCTCCTCATCCCGCTTGCGTGAAGGCTTCATAACCAGTCCTTCATCCTCATCCTCATCCTCGTCATCTTCATACTCCGAGTCTTCGGTTGCCAACGGTTGAATTGCCGCACTGATACCCCCATTACTACCACCATTTGCTGGAATAGTAGTCCGACTAATACTCAATGCACTAGCCGCCCGTGACAAAGAAGACTCATCATCTTCTTCATCGTCCTCCAGCATCCACCGCATCCCATTAGCATGTTCTTCAAGCGGGAACACTTCTTGCGCATACTCTTCCAATCCTCGTGGACCTTCCCATAACGACATAGACTGCTCAACACATTTTTCTTCCATCTCCCGGTCACCAAAGTATGGCGGCTGTTTTGTAGGATCATCCTTCCCCAGACTGAAAAGACGCTCAAGAGCCTCAAGTTGTGTCCGGTACCCGGCTGGAATAGGCACAAAAACCTCAATAGGGCCCTGTACATACTTGACGGGTCGACCTACACCGGCTGCAAAACGCTCACATGCTTCAACTGGTGTGCAAAATTCATAGGCAAGACCGATACGTTGACCTCCCCACTTAGCCGGACCGTCCTTGAAGACCTGGAGAATAGCCGGGCCTACGTCATGCTCGGCATCAAGCCATGGCAGTTTGACGTGCGGGTGAAAGGGTGCTTGCCATACAAATGAGCCATCCTTTTGCAAATCCATGCAGAACAAAGGATACTTGAGCGAAGTAAAGTTGTTATTGTAGATACCAGTATAGACAAAAGTCGAGGGAATGCCGCATTGTTGAATATATTCCTCCACACGTTGCTTCGTTTCCCACAATGGTAGAGCCTCCCAATCTTTGTTGTGCTTGGAATGGTCGGGCATAGAAGAGTAAACCAAAAACTGAACACCAGCACGAACGGCAGCATCCACAATGGCCTTACCGATAGCCACCTCGTCGCCGTAAAAGGTAGTGTTGATAAAGGCAAGTTCGGCACCCTTGAAAAGTCGATCAATCAGTTTATGGTCGATGCCGATGCCGGAAATAGGACCGTTGGTAGTGACATCGGAGTTCTCTTGAGTCTTGGGCAGAGTTCTCGTGTATAGTTCGCCAAAGATGCAGTCGACATTGCTATTAGTAGCCACCTCTGTTGCCACCACTCCTTCCTGATTTCGCAACTGTGCGCGCACTCTATAACCAACAGCTGTACAATTTCGAATGAGCGATGCTGCTTGGCGACCGCTTGCATTGATGACAGCAATAGTCTTATTAGGGGCAGCCATCATGCGCTTGAGTGGACGAAAGGCCTGTGAACTGGTTCTAGATGTGAGAGGTGATGACTCTGAGTATGAAGAACGAGAGTGCTTGTGCGACCGCGGCTGTGATGGCACGGGCACGTTGATGGGAGCTGTAGTCGAGACTCGTATCGTTTCGCGAGAAGGTGCAGGCCGGATTGGCAAGCCAATTCCTGAAAGTTGTGCTGGCATCATTTTGCCCGAGTGGAGCTTTTTTTTTTCGGAATAAGGTCGAGTGTTTAAGCGGTCGGGCTGAGAGGAGAGGGGGGGGGCGGGCCTTTAATGGTCTGGAAGACAAAAACAGCAAGTCTCTAGAGTATGATTGTAGGCGTGTATGTATATGTATCAATCTGATTGGGCGTATGTGCAGATGTTGTATGCACCAGGAGTGCCGGACAGGTTCAAATATGCAAGTTGACGGGAAAAGGAACCGCTACAACCTTTTGGGGTCGGTTGTTCTAGGTTTGTTTGTAGGCTGGTAGTTGAATAATGTGGGCCAAGTTCGGTTGTCTTGCCGCTGCTATCCTCTTAGAGGGGCGTGAATTCTAGTAGTCTGATATATCGGGAATTCTGTTTTTTTTCTTCGGTCGGCCCAGTCAAAGGAAGGCGGGGGCACCAGGATGTTGTTAATTGTGCGTAACAGTAAATAAGGCGTGAAATGCCGATAGGCCAGTTTATTGTTTAGTAGGTAAAATGTGATAGTGTAGTCGGATTTTGCGGAGTGCCGAAAGAAGAATATAGGCTTTGAAAAAAAAAGTAGGGTATTTTATGAGGAGAAAAAAAAGTGATCAAGTTCCGGGAACGGAGATTGGGTCCGGAGACTAATAAGTTTGATATGGAGACAAAGATTGACAATAGTGTAGAGAAAAGAGGACAGAAACTTTTTTGATAGGCGTAGAAATCAGTATGATGCGATCTGATGGAGTGTGTGCGTGCGCCTAAAGAGAGAGCGGAACCAGATATCTGTTTTTGGTGGTGGTTAAAGTCGGTGTCGCGACAGAGTAGTAGTGAACGGTAGTAAAGAAAAAAAGGATGATAGACCCTTAGATACCGGTAATCTATAGGACTCTATATAAGAACAAAAAGAAACTTGGTGGTTGATTAGAAAGTTGAAGTTGACAAACAGATGATAGACAAGAGTGAATGAAAACAGCCAAACAGAGTAAATGAAGAAAAAGTAGAAAAACAAAAAAGATAAAGGAGAGACATGGACTGACAGACTGAGATAATATAGCCAATCTAGAGATATCCCTTTTCCACATGGTCCATGATAAGAACCCGCTTACACGGGAATACAACTGAGATGTACCGCCCGCCAAGCAAGCAACATTTGACTTACTGTGCAACAGCACGCAATGATGCTTCGGGCACTGCTAAATCAAAGAGAGGATAAGGACCTACAATACTATGGCCATAGGGGGCGTGTAATAAGTAAAAAAGGAAGTAAAAAAAGCGGAAGCCGACGAAGAAAATAGAGTCAGTTATGTTCAGGGGGCGTGCGTTTAAGTTTAGAGAAGAGCCTTAGGGGGATTAGAGAGAAAAAAAGAAACCAAGATAGAACTAACTGGCTTTTTCTTTGATAACACCAACCACCAAAGACTATTGTAAGTGTTTACATATGTAGGGTAGTCTTTTAAGAGAATCTACTAATATATCGCCGACTTCAAGCCCGTCGGCCAACCTCCGCGCCATCATGATAAACTTGACATGTGTTGATTCAAGTCATGTCTATAGGATACAAGATCCAAGACTATCATGGAGACCTACATAGTGTATATGTACCAACTTTGGTCGCGAAGGAACAAAGAAACATATCAGAAAACACTCAGAAGCGCCGTCAAAAAACTCAATATCTCATGTCTAGACTTATTCTGGCTCCCACGCTTTTGCCCACTTCATCGTCCTCCACGTTCAGGTGGTGGGANACATGGACTGACAGACTGAGATAATATAGCCAATCTAGAGATATCCCTTTTCCACATGGTCCATGATAAGAACCCGCTTACACGGGAATACAACTGAGATGTACCGCCCGCCAAGCAAGCAACATTTCACTTACTGTGCAACAGCACGCAATGATGCTTCGGGCACTGCTAAATCAAAGAGAGGATAAGGACCTACAATACTATGGGCATAGGGGGCGTGTAATAAGTAAAAAAGGAAGTAAAAAAAAGCGGAAGCCGACGAAGAAAATAGAGTCAGTTATGTTCAGGGGGCGTGCGTTTAAGTTTAGAAAAGAGCCTTAGGGGGATTAGAGAGAAAAAAAGAAACCAAGATAGAACTAACTAGCTTTTTCTTTGATAACACCAACCACCAAAGACTATTGTAAGTGTTTACATATGTATAGTAGTCTTTCAAGAAAATCTACTAAGATCTCGCCGACTTCAAGCCCGTCGGCCACCCTCCGCGCCATCATGATAAACTTGACATGTGTTGATTCAAGTAATGTCTATAGGATACAAGATCCAAGACCATCATGAAGACCTACATAGTGTATACCAACTTTGATCGCGAAGGAACAAAGAAACATATCAGAAAACACTCAGAAGCGCCGTCAAAAAACTCAATATCTCATGTCTACTTATTCTGGCTCCCACGCTTTTTCCCACTTCATCGTCCTCCACGTTCAGGTGGTGGGATGCGGAATCAGCAATCGTTGAGGTAACAGAAACAAGGAAAGTCCCCCGAACCATGAGAAAAAAAACCCCAGGTAAAAAAAAAAGAGACCACTTTTTTTTTTCTAGTAGACATGGACCTTGTCGGGAACAGAGCCCCGGTCGGAGTTGACCCAACCATTTGTCGTGATCATCACCACGTTTTCTCCTCAGTCAACATACATTGTAGGCTTCAATGAAAACTACATTACCTAAGGACACCGCCATTCTGTAGCTTGCATCTTGCATCATGGACGTTGTTCATTGTCGTCGTCTCGAGAAAACAACAAGGCTCCACCATGACCCACGACTTGACTTGGTTGTTGTTTTATCCATACACACATATATCCCAAAGTCAAAGTTGGTGGCTTGTTGTTCCTCCAACTTTACGTCCTCCCCTCCTTTACCAGGACAAGACGGCAAAAGTCCCGAGCCGAGAATAGACGTTCTTCTTCTTCTTCTTCGTCGTACAATAGGTTGAGAGTTTTCCCCGCTGGCTCTCGGTCATTCATGACGATGCTAAGTCTCTGAGTGGCTAAAGCATTTTTGGGGAAGCGGTATGTGGATACCGGCCTGTGCACTAGAGGAGAAAAGAAAAGAAGGACTATTTTGAAGGAAACACAAGATGAGAATAAGAAAAGCAAGCAAGCAAGCAAGAAAAAAAGAGACAAGAATGTACATGAAAAAGGGAGACACCATTGAAGACTACACATTACGGGAGTCATTGCGGTGGCCATAGAGGTCCGAACCGAAACATGGAAATAGGCCCCGGCATCGGTCGTTCAAGAGGAATATCTGGCGACGGCAACACCCACCAGGAACAGAAAACTTACATGACAGGGTTAACGTAAGTAATGAATCAAAAGTAGTCTTTATAAAGCCAAAAGGGTATACACGGGAACAAAAACCGACGATGGTTGCATATGGAAATGAGAACCTGGATGGATTTAGACTTGATCGCTGGTGTATTCCGAAGTTATTTAGCACCCGAAAGTAAAAAAAAAAAAAGAAAAAAAAAAGACCGACTAGTGTGAAAAATGACGGCTAAGACGGCGGCTCAAGTGGAAAATCAGTTGGTAACGATTCGATTCAATGGGGGTGGAATTATTAACAAGGCGGCAAGGAATAAATAGGCTTGAGAGACAACCCGTTACAATATGGAACGATTAATGAGTGAAGCGGTGAAACGGGTAACATCATTCACGTAAATGATTAAACAGTAACACTGATTTGAAAGGCCAAAGAGCGCAAAGGGGTATGTACATATGTATGTATGTAAACGCAGAAGCCACCACCACTGGAGAAAAGTATAATCGGGTGAATGTTCCAGATATGATCATACAAGAGAAACAAAAATGCGGGTTGTTATCTTTCTATAAAGCTGACTATGCAAACGGACGAGAAACATGTCGGCACATTACAGGTTGCACGCCCGTTGGAAGAAACATTCATAAATAACGAGGTACTTGATGATGACCTCTTACATATGTATCTATGTCCATATAACAATCGACACACGACATGTCCCTTGCCTAGATTCCAAAAGAAGAAATTGAGTTTCCATGTCCGCCCTGAAAACCGGGAGTTTGGAAAAGATAGATAGCCACGGACAACCGAAGAAACGCTCCGGCAGGTTAAATATGAACATACATTGTATGTATCTAGGTTAAGTTAAGCAACGTGGGATTTCGTCAAGTATCTTTAAGGCCGCAATGTGCACAATGCACGTATTTTCAAGACACCCAAAAACTTGACTATTCCCAGTATCAAGTCATCACTCACGATGAGAAAACGGATACAATGCGGGCTTGACAAACGGACTTTTGTGTACCCGTAACGTTTCCATTCGATTCAGGAGAATGGAAAACGCCACGCTATTCATGTATGGATATCTGGATATATGTAGACAAGGGGTGCTCATGTCACCTGAAAAAGAACCTGAATAAGGAAACACGCATTGTATGGGTATAGATAACGGTATTTGTCTGTCTCTATTACTTTCCTAACCCTTGGAATTCCGTCNGAAGCATGTTGGAAACTTCCCGAGTGGGCGTGTATATAACTGATTTCGTCACCTTTGTTGGAGTCGTCAATAGATAAGCCCCATCTCCATAGTCTATGCGACATATGTACATACATACGAACAACCTAAACACGCAGACAAGCGAGCCAAACCAAGGCTCAAACGTTAAAAAACAACCTCATCCCATCACAAAAACATCTCAAGGATCATGGACAATCTCATTCTCAAACCAATGATGCCCAATCCAGCNTCTACATACACATATGCACTTGGAAGCATGTTGGAAACTTCCCGAGTGGGCGTGTATATAACTGATTTCGTCACCTTTGTTGGAGTCGTCAATAGATAAGCCCCATCTCCATAGTCTATGCGACATACATACATACGAACAACCTAAACACGCAGACAAGCGAGCCAAGCCAAGACTCAAACGTTAAAAAACAACCTCATCCCATCACAAAAACATCTCAAGGATCATGGAGAATCTCATTCTCAAACCAATGATGCCCAATCCAGCCAAATGCGGAGTCCCACGGCGGGGGATTTTCGTTGGAGACGGACATTACAACGCTGGAAATGGTATGTACATAGGCTAACTAGAATATAAGTGGCCTAAACAAGCAAAATGTATACAACATTCTGCGGGGGTGGAGATGGCCCAGACGGATGATGAAAAGTAAGAAGGAAAGAAGACGCCTAAAGAGTGGACGGAATGGTATTTGGTGACGTCGGTAGATTATCCGACTTTTTTGCCACTGGGTTCTAGATATCATGAAGGCTTTTGGACTTGTGATGTTGGTAGGAACGATAAGTGCCGGCGCTTGTTGTACAGTATGTTTTCATGATAACGGGATTTATGAGGCGAATCCGAGGATGAAAGGGCTTATTCTAGACTATTTTGGTTCTCCTCCGCTGATAACTTGGGTTAGGTTCTTTTATCATGAGGCTTGGTATGTACAAGTCATGTGCTTTCTATGTATAAATGGTACATATCTATGTGCATGTGTTGATATCTCCTCCAAATGGGCGTCATAGAGAGAACAATGCATCGGGTACAGTGACCTTTCTAATGGTAAACGAGTGATCGTTCACCATGAGTGGGGCCGTGATCAAACACATCTACAGGACACACTCAAAAACAACATACTATATATCCAAACCTACAACATCACCATACTCAATATCCAAAAGTCAAAATACTACATTACTATCGACACCCCACGCCGACCATCAAAAGTTTCCCATTCCCATGACCCCTTTTCCACTTCCCCACAGACATGAACCAGGATATCACTTCTTCATCAACCCTCACAAAAAAACAACAACATGGAAAGCCATCTACACTACATCCCAAGAATCGTTGAGAAATGTCTTGATCCATAGAAACATGTACATATGCACATCCAATTGAATCTCCCATCGCCCACCCAATGACCTCGTCAACCACTCCACTCCACTCCGCTCAATAAAGGAGGAGACAGGCATCAAAATGGTGCACGTGCCTTGTCAACATGTTGGTGATAAAGGCAAAAGAACCACACAATAGATAGCGCTTTCCTTTCTATCCCATTAGAGGAAGAGAAAATTATCTTGTCGTCATGTGATGCAGGGACTGACTGATGCCATTCCATTCCATGTCTACATACATACGTAACAAGCTAAACTAAACCAACCAATAAAGAAAAAAATACAAAAGCATACATACCTAAATTCTCCACGAACCTAAACCGGCCCGTTGTCAACCTGATTTCCTACAATATACACCACCAAAAAGCCACTCTTAATACCCGTTTTCAGCTCTTTCTTATCAGTACCTTCCCTACCCGCCAGCCTAAAAAAAAAGAAAAAAAAAAGAATACACCCAAAACGTGACCAACCAAGGTCAAAAACCCACGTCACCAACTTCTCAATCACACCCACTCCCGGTAAAGCAGGTGTCAAGCAACTCGCCGTTCCGTATGCCTAATGTAGAAGGTCTTTCCGCCACTTATAGATATGCTGATACAAATGGACATGAAGATGTCCAAGTTTCTAATACAACATGACCCGTCGTTACATATGTACATATGTACATATGTAAATACATATGTAAATACACTAGCCCTCCGCACCCGCGGCCTCCGACTTCCCATGTAGAAAGAGAGATAAGCCCGCAACACAAAGACAAGACACGAGTGAGCGTGAAACAGTGATACGTATGCCGTGTCAGCGTAATCTATCAACATCGAAAGAAACGCCCATTCCAATCAATGAAAGAAACCTATGTACCAAGAACACTTTTTCCCCCATGACTAGCTAACCACCTTCAAACCCACCCACAACGCCTTGATGATCCCATCATNTGTTGTATTCATCTTTCTATCATCGTTCATAGAATTGTTCATCAATGTGAAAGAGATACCCCCGCATGGCTGGGGTACCCACTTTATCGCATACATTATAAACACATGCTCTATTCCAGTCTGACACGTGTCAGCGTAATCTATCAACATCGAAAGAAAAGCCCATTCCAATCAATGAAAGAAACCTATGTACCAAGAACACTTTCCCCCATGACTAGCTAACCACCTCCAAACCCACCCACAACGCCTTGATGATCCCATCATATCGAGTAATCGAGAATCCAATCAGGATTCCATTTGCGGGGTGTGATATATGGTGGTCCAAACATATCCAAGGGTTAATTGTTCTGATGAATTCATATCCTTGTATGTACATATGTACAACCGGTATCATCACCACCTCCTACCGGTTGACACATCACGACTCGTGGTGTCCGCTGAATACAACATCTGTCAATTGCGGCCGCCAAACCACCCACCACCTGACCTGTGACACACTTCCTTCCTCCAAATCATCATCCCTTCCATTGATCATTTCCCCACAGCCCGGACATATGATACATACACATGTTACTACCGTTTTCATCTCTGACTCTTTCCCTCCGCCTCTCCTCCGTCTCTGATTCCCGTCCCGCCCATCCCATCTCCGAAGAAACATAAACCCTATTCTATAGAACCCCCAAGTATGTGGAGCCCCAAGGTGAAGAATTTTCCACCAGAAATCTATTTACTCTTCCTTCTTTCTATATAAAACGCACACCCCCCCGCCCCGCCCATCAACCCCGAAAGGGAATGGAACCCTTCCCCGTAACATGGGGTAGGAACTAAAATAACGAGACGGTTGTGACGTAACGTTTATACCATGGATATCACCCTGTAACGAAACAACAACCCAATCATCTCTACGTCCGTAACCCTAATTCGGCATACAAGCCCGAAATACGCCAGGGCCGCCGCCACTTTGCCGTCGCCAAATTCATGAAAACTGAGTCTATTAGAAGAGGGTTATCATAACCCTTAGATAGATAAGAACTAATGACGACATTTCTGAGAAGGATGATGAAAGTCGACGATGCACAAGGAAATGAGAAAAGAAGACCTTCCAAGGAGGAATCGTGGGGGTGGATTATATGTAAAAGGATTACAGGTGGTGGGCATGTGCTTGGCCCTGAGTGTCTGGATTGAGCCACATGTTGGTGTTGATCATTTGGGCTGGTGGGTTTTGATTGTTGATCATCGGCGGGTTCAACATGGGTTCAAGAGAAAAATCTGTCTCCATGCCTTGAGAGAGATAACCATCAAACATGCGCTGCGAGAACGGAGTTAGTAAGGTGCATACACGTGCAGTTGGAGTAGACAGAACAAAAATAAACTTACCCACGTTGTACCGGATATCACAGGCATTTGGTGTACTGGCGTGGGAGTTGGGCCGGAAGGAACCACGGTTGGAGGCCATTGTTGGGAAAGCATGGACGATGCCCACATATCTGTTTGTACATCTTGATGTTGTTGCATCTGTTGCTGCAGCAGTTGTTGTTGTTGTTGTTGTTGTTGTTGTTGCTGCTGTTGCAGTTGTTGTTGTTGCTGCAGCTGTTGCTGTTGCTGTTGTTGTTGCTGCTGCTGCCGTTGCTGTTCCTGCCTCTGCTGCTGCTGCTGCTGCTGCCGCTGTTGAAACTCCAACTGTTCCTGAATCTTTTGTTGATTCGCAAGCTGTTGTTCAAACTCCCCAGGCATCCACCGCCGCGCCTGTTCTTCATTCATCTGTTGCATTTGCTGCATTAAACCAAGCTGTTGTGGACTCTGTTCCTCCCGGGTTGGTTGGAGCTGTTGTTGCAACTCAAGCCACTGCCTTTTTTGTTCCTCGGTTTCCACTGGTGGCAGCCATTGCATTTGTTGCTCCGCCATAACTTGTTGAGCCAAAGTATCCGATCCCATAACGGTACCCGTTCCCTGTGTAACATTGTCACTTGTCATTGGGAATCCTATCGGATCTACTGCCGGAACCGTAGTTCTAGCCGATATTCCAGCATCCGCATTCCGGCTAATACTGGCATAACTCATAGGACCTGTCCGAGAACCATCTGACTCTGTACTTGTTGGAAAGGCAGCAGGCGAAGACCCTTGCATACTACTACCGCTGGTATATCCCGTAGATATACTCATTGCGCGGAAAGCTGCGCTCGCTGCTGCCGGCAATGGCTCGACGATGTTCGCCTTTTCTACCACTCCCTCCTTCATGAGATGCGCCGGTGGCGTCGGATCAGCCCCAAGTTTCCGGAGCATTTGAGCAATAACATCAACCATCTTGTTGAAGTCATCAGCACCCCTTGCTAGCTGTACCCAAACTGCATTCGATTGTTGCAGAATAGCAATCAGCTGTGCGCGGCTAGGCCTAGGAGAAGATTTGTTGGGTCCAATAAAGTCGTCACTACCAGTGGTTTCGCCGTCAGGGCGGTAATCTGGACTTTGGGCGACCATATATACAATAAATGCAGCAAGAAGAAAGTCATGAACACAAAGAGCCCCAACGAACCAAGCACATGATTCCAAAATAGCTATAGGCCGGATGATATCCCAAATAATATTTTGGCAATCAAGAAGAGCAAGAGCACTCTCAAGACAAATACGCCGTGAGTGGCGATACTCCCGACGAGGCGGGACTTCCGTAAGGAAACGGCGATGCAAGACACAGCGAGCCTTAAAGTACATACCCGTCACAGTGAAAGAACGGATGATTTGTACCGGGGTAGTACTCAAGTTTCCACGGTAAGACTGCACTCTGAGAAAGTCAGGCGTAGTTGACCAAGCTGCCACTAGAGCATCATCGAGACGCTTAATATCGGTGAGTGTCGGGGCAGCTAAGGCATTGGCTTGGCGGGTGATATGGCCAAAGGCAGCGGCCATATTTGTTTTGGCAATGGGATAGGCTAGTGGTGATGTTGAATCATATGGCCGACTAGGAGGAAGCTCTGTCATATTTGGTGTGATATCGGTATCCCAGAAGTTTCCCATGACCCTGGTATCAACCTCAGCAAAGTTGATCATATTGGGAAGACCAACGTGAAAAGAGATGAGTACGTCCATGCACATAACCATGGCCCAAAGTCTGCGGCGCATCTCACCATCAAACACCGAGATATTAACCATCTCATCCGGATCTCTATGTAGAGCCAGTTTATAAGCTAGTCTGATGAGAATACCACAAAGCACGTAAACGTCCATCTGGTTACCGTGCTTTTGTAGATATACAATCTCAATCAGCAACAATATCGGTGCGATAGTTGCGACCTTGGGGTTATAGAAACGTGCGTTAACAAGACACCACCCAGCAGCAGCCTGATAGCGCTGGGCAAGCAGCACGTGGCCTTCAGGATTTGGAAGAAATGCAAGATCATCGGGGTTTCCAAAATGTGTGAGGAAGATTCCAAGACTGCATATCATACAGAGATTGGCCAGCCATGTGAGTGAGACTTCATATGGGGCTTCCCAAAAGTCATCGTACTCTTTTTGAAAGGTTGGTCGGTGGATAAGTACTTTGAGGGAGTTAGTATATAGGTAACTGGACTATCCGGGTGGAGCCACTTACATTTGAAGGCACTTAGCGAGGCAAAATAGCACTCAATCAACTGGTCCACTACTGCCCGATCTGTGAACAGAGCGAGAATCTCTTGTCGATTCCCAAATAGATCTGACCCAAACAGCAACTTTTCGTTATGTGGTACCACCTCGTCATCTTGCTCCATCTGCTCAATATCTTCCTCTTCTGTGTCGTCAAAATACTCCTTCATTTGTTCAATCTAGAATGACGTCAGAACTGCACCACCATATTTACCAAGAGAAAAACAAACTTACATCAGCAAGCATCGCTCGTAATTGTGTTGCCCCGACAAATGGTAATACCTGCCCGGTCTTGTGTATCCTTGGGTTCTCCGACGGCGACTGTACATTTCCACTACTATCAGGAGTCAAATGAGCACCCACACCGTCATAATCATCATAATCCTCGTCACTGCCGTCCTCTTCATCACCATTTACCTCAAAATCGCCTTCATCATGTGGATATCCGGAGCTTTCATGATTCGTTGTATGATTCTTCTTAGCCTCTGGTTTTCCCTCCTGGATGATAACTTCACCGTCGGGACCCACTCCGACAAGACCGGCATCGATCATTTCCCGGACCATAGCCTCGAGTTTCTGAAGACGAGCAGCCATAGTCTTGGGTCCATTCTTGCGTCGGCGCTCGCGTGGTGGTGGTTTCGGAGCATACTCGCATAAGTCGACGCGGGACTTTTTGATGCATTGTGAACATGGTGATTGACGATCACATTTGAGTTTGCTTGTTCGACATGGAGCGCATGACAAAACGATGCGGTTTCGTTTTTGTTGGTCTGGCATTGTGATAATGTTTGAGATGAACTTTATGTTTGTTGTGAGTTGTAAGTTGTAAGTTTTAAGTTGGCAGTTCTTGTGTACGTAGGTGGTAGACTGCGTCAACCTATAAGGTTTATTCTCTTGACTCGTTCGAACCTTGTAGCCAAACTAGGAAAGAGAAAAAAAGGGACACACAGTCTAGAATGAATCGACAGGCGACAAAGTGGGTAACCTGCCAAATCTAATCCAACTTGCAGTTGTCAATGATGCAACTTGAAGTATCAAAGCTCAAGTAAGAGTTGTCCCGTATAACAGAGGGATTCGCCCAGGTTCTCTTGCATGGAGGATGAGGATATCCAAAAGCGGTAAGAGGAAACGCGGCCGGTGTAGAACGGAGGTAACAAAGAGAAATCAAAAAGCTTCGGGAGACCCCGCACGCACGTACACAATCTAGTGTGGATGGTGAAGAAGAAACAAAAAGAGACCGTGTTATACAAAGAGAGACTGAATGAGATGATTTATTAAAACTGAGTCGGGGTTTAACGAGATAGCCTTAGGATGAATAGATGATGCAAGGGATTCTTGTAAGAATTGAAAGTAGTTAGCGTTAAAGAGAAAGTTTGTCATGTCTGTCGAGCGAGGATAAGTCGTCTAGATATGTAATTCACATGTTTCGCCTTGATTACAAAATGGTTGGTCGGTAAACTAGGGCAGTTACCAATATTCGGCAGATCGGCCTTGGTTTTGTATGTAGCTAGCTAGTAAGTTAGGGTTGATATTGAGATGTAAAGAAACAGGAACAATCCGAGTTTAAGCTAGATCATCTAAAGTTACGATAGAGTTATTTGTTTGAAAATGATATGAATGCATACATAGTTTCGTAGGCTGAAATATAACCCCGCATTGCTGGTGGTCTTTGTCATGTTGGGCGACACACCATTGTTCTTCTTTTGCACGTTCATCCCGTAAGCCACAGACGCCTGGCCAATGTGATAAAAAATTCGGACCCTGATTTATCCGGTAAATGATTACTCAACATGGATGCAAACAGGGTTTCCCGTAATAGTTTGACATGCAGAAATTCAGAGTCTATTGAATCCAAATACGATCCAGAATTCGAATAAAAAATAAGAGAGAAAACCCTTTAAACACAGGCAGTAACCAAACATGTACAATGCAAAAAGAAGACACCCCCAACGCCCATCCCAGTTTCTTTGTATCCGTCAACCTAATGTGAATGTGTCCCACACACCTCTTATTCCGGTGCACCTGGAAGTCTCTCAATGAACATCTTGCCACGACCCACCTTGAGTAGCGGCACACCAGGCAACTTACGGATACGTCTCTGGAGATCCTTATCGTTGGTAGCCACAATGTAAACTCGTGCAGCTTGGACAGTCTGTACGATGCAGTCATCGGCGTACTAAGTAAGAGAAACAAAGGTCAGTCAGTAAAACCATATTCCCTGTAACTACCACCACCTCCGAGACACCTATCAAGGCATCCTTTTCAAAGTAAACTCACAGTTCCCTTGTGCTGGCAACGGTATCTCTCCCACCGTTCATCTCTGGCAACCTTGAGAGCCAGACGATATCTTGGGCCGAGCTTTTCCAACTCAGCCATGACACACTGGGTAATGATGATATTGCACTTGGCATAAAGGCAATCCATCATGGCGCCGAGAAGGTCCAACTTGCGTGAAACCGAATGGTTGACAAAGTTGGTATCGACAATGACGTTGTAGGGGGGCACGAGAGCCGTGTTGTGCTGGAAGAAAAGGTTGGAATGCATAGCCTCAACCTCACGAACTACCTCATCGGTCTTGGCTTCTTCAGTCTTTTTGGCGTTGGCGGCATCCGCCTTCTCTCTGTTCTCCTTGAGACGGGCATCGTCTGTTGAGTGGGTTAGTTGGGTTGTGTCGAAGGGGTATCGATAGTGTCGAGATCTGCGGAGACTCACTCTTGCCGATGATGCGCTTGACCTATGGGGATTTGTTAGTGGGATGTTCTTGTCTCCATGGGTCCAAAATTGTCAGTGGTGAAACATACTTGGCCAAACTTTCTTGTCCGCTTAGCAACACCCATTTTGACTGAGATTATTGATTAAATGTACCGTATTTCAACATATCATCGTCGCATGCGCATCGCCAACCTCGAAAATCTTGGGAGCCAAAAATTAAGTGGGGTTGCACGCTTGTCGATAAGACGTGGCGTTTGTGGCGGAAGCTGTTTATTGTGGCGTTCCAAGCTTGGCAAGGGATCGCCAGCCAGCACGATGTAAACAATCTGAATTCACGGCCGATGGTTGGTTGAAATATGTTCCGGGGTTCTGCGTTGTGAAATGGGATACATATTCACGTTGAAGACTGGTATTTGTAAGAAGTCTGCAGTAATTGAATCATGTGTGACTTCACCAAGACTACCATGGTGTATGTATGCATGCACATGGCCAGGTCCGTTGTATTTGTAGACATACAGACACACATATCGCGTAGCACAAACTTTCGTCATTTCAAATGTTTAGACCTGGACCCCCGGTATATTCATGACTTTATGTAAGAAAGTCCGAAAACTAGATAATTCGTCCGCCCTTTGGCATTCCAACAAGTCCAACCTATGTAGTTACGAAAAGTAAAAAAAACTCCCTGATATTAGCCAACCAACAAGTAGTATCGGCTGTGCCACTTTCCAACTCAAGAAGGGCGAATTCCCAAGCCAAGAAAGGAACCTGCCCTTTTTTTCACTCGTGTTCGCCCCAAGAAATCGGATTCTAGGCGCTATTTAAGGCCCTGGCTACTGTAATTTATCCGGGCGTTATGATTATCTTCAGCAATCGAGGTCATCGTCAATTGATTTCTTTTCTTCTTTCTTGACTCCCGTCNCTGTTTATTGTGGCGTTCCAAGCTTGGCAAGGGATCGCCAGCCAGCACGATGTAAACAATCTGAATTCACGGCCGATGGTTGGTTGAAATATGTTCCGGGGTTCTGCGTTGTGAAATGGGATACATACTCACGTTGAAGACTGGTATTTGTAAGAAGTCTGCAATAATTGAATCATGTGTGACTTCACCAAGACTACCATGGTGTATGTATGCATGCACATGGCCAGGTCCGTTGTATTTGTAGACATACAGACACACATATCGCGTAGCACAAACTTTCGTCATTTCAAATGTTTAGACCTGGACCCCCGGTATATTCATGACTTTATGTAAGAAAGTCCGAAAACTAGATAATTCGTCCGCCCTTTAGCATTCCAACAAGTCCAACGTATGTAGTTACGAAAAGTAAAAAAACTCCCTGATATTAGCCAACCAACAAGTAGTATCGGCTGTGCCACTTTCCAACCCAAGAAGGGCAAATTCCCAGGCCAAGAAAGGAACCTGCCCTTTTTTTCACTCGTGTTCGCCCCAAGAAATCGGATTCTAGGCGCTATTTAAGGCCCTGGCTACTGTAATTTGTCCGGGCGTTATGATTATCTTCAGCAATCGAGGTCATCGCCAATTGATTTCTTTTCTTCTTTCTTGACTCCCGTCGTTCATCGGGGGACTCTCGTTAATTCATGTGACCTCATTTTCGGTCATTTTTTAGTCCTTCGCTTTTTATTCACACGGGCTTTTCTCTCTATTTATCACGTCCTTTATTTAATCAAAATCTTAATCATCACTCAGATCGTCCCGACCGACAGTCTCTCCTCCATAAATCCTTGTGTGTGTGTGTGTTTGAATGACCCACCCACCGCTACAAATCGATTCCGACGGCCACTTATAATACCGCCCTGTTTCGTTGTCCGTTAACCATAATCTTTGGTTTCCCCGCCACCATTGTCGCACTACAGCCACAGACGTCAGTCCGAGATCTACTGACGCCGGCCTTTGTCGCGGTCTTCACTCGTTTCTTCGCTCGTTTGTAATTATCCACCTATTCACCCATTGTCACCATGGCCGACACCAAGTTCCTCGTTTCCGCAGCCTACCTGGCCGTGTTTGTGCCTGCCGTGCTCGGTCAGGATAGTAGTAACACCGACTCGGCCTCTTCGGCCTCTAGTACAGCGGAAACTACCTCTTCCTCGTCGTCTTCTTCCTCTTCTTCCTCGAGTAGTCGCACTAGTTCCACTGTCTCCTCAACCTCCAACACCGTTACCGCTAGTTCCAGTACATCTAGTGCTACTGGCACCACCTCGGGCACTTCCAGGCTGCCAACCCTCTCTAGCACAGGCGCTAGTTCCGTCAGTTACCCTGCCGCCTCCGTCCCTCCGACCAATGAAGCTCCGTTCATGCACCGCTCATCGGCCCCCGAGGGTACCGTGTTCATCGCCGTCGGTGCCATTCTTGGCACTTTTGCCCTTGCCGTTCTTCTTTGGCGTTTAATCGTCGCCTGCATGCTTCACCGGTCCGTAGAAGCCGCCGCTCGCGCTCAGGCCCGCGCCAACGACAAGGCAGCTTACCCACTTTCTGCCCCCGCGCCATTCTACAAGTATACCGATCGCGATTCGTCACCTTCAATTGCTGGAAACCACGCCAACAGCCCACACTTTGGTCACGGAGCTCCCGACTTCGCCGCTACTGCCGCTGCTGCTGGAGTTGCTGGCCCCGGTGCCTCGAACCGGAATGCTAAAAAGAGTTCTCGTGTTAGTGCCACGACTCCCTCAATGACCAACCTGTTCTACTCACCAACAGCGGCGCCCTCTGCTGGTCTCAACAATGGCCGGAACTCGTCATTCCTTCCCGCTGGTTTCTACGCTTCCTCTTCGTCTCCTGCGCCACCCGTTGGTACTAACATTGGTTTGTCAAACCTGCGTCCCGACTCGCGCAACGGAGGAAATGGAAGCTTTTACCAGCGGGATTCTCCGGATGGGTCTCCTCGGTTAGGTCCCATGGGCCCAGCAAGACGGGATATTTCTTCTAGCACGGTGAATTTGACGGCTGGTCAGCGGGCACCAAGTGCGTATCTTGAGGATCTCTTGGATGAGAATCCAAACATGTTTCCACCGCAGGGAGGGAACCACGGAAGCGGAAATGGGAGACAGAGTGGGAGATTTTGATTTCGAGGCGTGTTTGAAGGTGTTGGAAGGAAGGAATCAGGAAGGAGGAGTGTTTGCTATGAAAGACGGATTCTGTTTTTACTCTTGTTTTACTATGGTCTTATTGGTACTGGCTGATATTGCCGTCATTGATACGTGTTATTGTTTTGAAATTATGTTAATTACTGCTAGATTAATGGAGACTATAAGACTCTTTACAACAATTACATGTCCGCCGCGATGATGTCTTCTTCGCGGATACCTCCCTTGTCACACATGCTTCTGAAGATACCATCTTTGATACCCCATAACTCAGCTGGTGTACCTAACTCAGCTATACGTCCGGCATCCATGACGCAAATACGATCATAGGCAATAATAGTTCTCAACCGATGCGCAATGCAAAGTAATGTACGCCCCTTGAAGGCCGTCGCAATAGTCTTCTGGATCTTATCATCCGTCTCCACATCCACCGAACTAGTCGCCTCATCAGCAATGATAATCTGCGAATTCCGAACCAATGCACGCGCCAACGCCATAAGCTGTCTCTGTCCCAGTGAGAAATTCAAGCCTTCTTCTTCTACGGGGGTTGACAGGTGGATGTTGGAAGTTCCTTGTTTCTCGGGGTCAGAGTCGTCGGCGGTGGTGCCGTCGGAGGTGGTTAGATCGGCTTGGCGGAGGGCAGCCCAGAGTTCAGCGTCGGTGTGTTCGGTGAATGGATCGAGGTTTGTGCGGACGGTTCCTTTGAAGAGGGTGGGATCTTGTGGGATGATGGCCATGCGGGAACGGAGATCGTGGAGGCCGAGGGTGGATATGTCGAGGCCGTCTATGGTGATTTTGCCAGAGGAGATCTCGACGAGGCGGAAGAGGGTGGACATGATGGAGCTTTTTCCGGCACCGGTGCGTCCGACTATGCCGATTCTTTCTCCGCCGGATATGTGTAGGGAGAGATCATTTAGGACGAGGGGGAGACCGGGGCGGTACCGCATGTCGACGTTGGTGAAGGTGATTTCTCCCTTTGAAGGCCATGACTCGGGGACGGAAACGGTGTGTAGGGGCGCTTCGGATTCAAGGTTGGCGGCGTAGTAGTTTAGGCGTTCGACCGAGTTCATTCCGTTTTCGACCTCGGCTAGTTGGCGGACGATGAATTGGATCATTTGGACGATGGAGAGGAGATAGGAGAGTACGAGACCGCCGGTTGATGGGGATACGGAGAAACGGGATGTCACGACGAGTGTGCCGCAGGTGAAGATTAACAAGGAGCCGACCATGTCTAGACGGAGAGCGAGCCACCGTTGGTTGGAAAAGGTTAGGTAGTATGCGGAGTTCATCTCATCGATACTAGCGCTCAACTCGTTTATAAAACGGTCTTTCAGGCCATATGCACGAATCGAGGCAACACCGTTGAGACCCTCTGAGAAGCGGGCGAACACGTCAGACCGAAGGATAGCCTCGAAGCGTTTCACTTCGCGAGCTGAGCTACGGTAGTATGCAGCGGCGAAACAGAAAAGCACCGTCAATGGGAACAGAGCCAGGGCGAACCAGTGGAAGTAGGCGATGATCAACCCGAAAAGGAACAGGATACTGCCTACGGTGAATAGGTACATACGGATAGCATCGGTGAGAGCGTTATCCATGACGTCGACGTCACGGCTGAATCGGTTGGTTATACGGCCGATGGGGGTGGTATCGAAGAAGGACATGGGCGCACGGAGGACCCGGAGGAGAGCCTCGTGGAGCATGTATTTGGAGGCGCGGGTACATAGGACACCGAGGGTGGCGGAGAAGAAGAATGACGAGACGCATTGGACGACGACAAAGGCGACGTAGACTCCGATGTATATCCCGGTGGAATATCCAAAGGAGTCACCAGTCCACCAAGACAGCCAAAGACCCATGGTGATGTTAGCGCCTTGCACGACACATAACATGGCAAGAATGAACGGTGCGTTAAGGATATGTCCCGAGGAGCGAATGTAAGTAGCATACACAGACCAAGAGACAGAACTCACAGCACGTTCTTCCTGCTGCATAAGGGCAGCAGCCTTCTTCTTCTTCTTCTGAGAGGAAGATTTCTTAGCCGTAAGGGGCGTTTCAGAGTCAGAGTCACTGTCAGAATCAGAGTCTTCTTCAACCGGCTTCTCCTCTGACTGGGCGGTAGTTTCCAGGAGAGTTCGGAAAGCGGGACTCGATGACATGAGCTCGTCGTAGGTGCCGACAGCTTCGATGTGGCCGTTTTCCATCCATACGACGCGGTCGCAACGGGCAAGGACCCAGAGTTGATGGGTGGCGAGGATACGGCATTTGTCTTTTAGAAGACCGCAGATGGCGTTGTCGAAGATGTGGCGGCCTACGTGGGCGTCAACGGCGCTGAGGGGGTCGTCCATTAGTACTACATCGGAATTGAAGTAGATTGCCCGAGCAATGTTAAGTCTTTGTTTCTGGCCTCCGGAAATGGTGATACCTCTCTCGCCAATCTCCGTCTGGTCACCATTAGGTAGCATCTCTAGATCGGCTTGCAAGGCACACGCATAGATGACCTTTTCGTACCACTCTTTATCAAACGGTTTCCCAAACATAATGTTCTTCTGGATAGTGGTATTTTGAATCCACGCATACTGGGGACAGAAAGCCCGGTCAGCACCCCAGGATACATCACCAGCGGTCCGGCGCATATCGCCAGCCATGGCGGCCAAGAGAGACGTCTTGCCACTTCCGACAGAACCGATTACGGCGACGAGTTCGTTGCGGCCAAAGGTTAGGTTTATATCTTGGAGGGTGAAGATGTCCCGGTTGGGCGTGGTAGTTCCGGAGGCATCTGTGGGTTCAACGGCTACGGGCTTCTTCTCGGTTTTACCGTCGGACTCGGGGGTTTCCTTGGCTTGTTTCTGGCTTTGCTCCCAGGTGAATGAGGCGTTGTGCAATTCAAGTGCCTTCTCGTTGGACCGGACAATCTCAATGTCAGAGGCCATCTCCTCAGCAAGAAGGAACTCCTGGATACGCTTGACAGATTGCCATGCGTCAATGGTAGTTCCCAGAACCATAGGAAACATATTCAACGGGATTCTCAAACAATTGAATAACGCAAGAGACGAGAAAACCTCAGCGGGACTCATATTGTGATTGGAAAGTGTATACGTGATAAACGAAAGCATACTAGCAAAAGCCGGAAGAGACATGGAAACAGCCATGATAGCACTTCGAGTAGCCATAAGTTTCTGGATGTCGAAGATCTCCTTGTTTCTCATCCCGTTTAATCTCTTGACAAATGCACCTTCCCAGCCAAAGAACTTGACAAAGCGAACGGATTGAAGGATTTCTTGGGTCAGAGAGACTCGTTGATCGGTTACTTGGTTGATGAAACGGCGACGAATGAATAGAGAGCGGATAGCCCGAGCGAGAAGGGGGACCATGATGACTAACAATCCGAAGCCGGAGAGCGCAGAGTAGGTGAGATTGATTAGAAGGAGGATTAGAGTGAGGATGAGTTGGATTGGCGTTGTCCAGAGAATGTGGATTAAGGCAAAGGCTTGGTCAATACGAGAGGAATCTACACCCATTAGGTTGACGACCCGACCATTTGACCAGCCGGTTTCGTTATCGACGGGGCCCCGTTTACCCTTTCTCTTCTTATTCTTCTTTTCCTTCTTCGCAGCCTTCTTAGCCCTCTTAAGCATCTCCTCTGGTGAAAGTTCCGGAAGATTCTCTTCCGAAGGACCGCCGGCTCTCGCCCGTCCACTGATATTCAAGGCCTTTTCGAAAATCACATTAATCAAGACAGCTCTAGCCTGTCCACCAATAACCATACCGCGATAGATGAAATGGTTGTTCGCAACACTCATAATCATCTGCATGGCAGTAATCCCCGCAACGTAGCCCATACCGTGGGCTATAGGAGGTGCCTCTACGCCGTATTTGTGTGCATACCATGCTGTACTGGAGAAAGAAATCAGATAGCGTAGGACAAAGGGTGACATGACTTGTAATACTGCGGATACCAATTGACAGAGACCACCAAGGATGAACTCGAAGCGAAAGGTATCCCAGATTGCATAGGCAAGTGCATTCTTTGGATCTGGAGCTGCTGAGCGGATTTTGAAGTTTTCTTTGAACCGGGAACTCAATAATGTGACGGCCCGGTCTGGATTGACAGTCCAAAGATCGTTATGTTCAAGAGGCCGTCTATAACCGGCCTATGCTGTGTTAGTTTTGGGAGTACGAAGCTTGGCGGTCTGTGTGTGTGACTTACAGTCATAATGGGCGTCATCCATTGAAAAGAAAGCAAACTTAAGAAAGACGCGTTATATTCCAATGACGGGATTCGTTTTTCGGGGACCGGAGGGACTTTTCCCCACCGGAGAGGATTAAGCGACCATTTTGACCGCGCGGGTTCTTTGGAGGGTTCCGGGACGTCGGCGGTGTTGGTGGTGGTTTCGGTAGCCTGTAATTCGGGCATTCTTACTTCCGATGAGGTCTTGGGGTTATCGCCGGTATTGGTGTTGGTGATTATCTCGTCTGGTAGGTCATTCCGGATGGGCCCGTCTTGTGCGGTTCCGCTGGAGTTGGATGATGGTCTTGTGGATTGTGACTCTAGATTGGTGTGACCGGATAACTCGTTTGCGGGCCGAGTATTACTGTCCCCGACGGGTATTGAATTTGATGCTGACATTGGCACCTAATTGAAAAGTATGTATATTAAACAAAAGAAGAAACTAGTAAGGACCGGAGACTAGGTCTTAAATAAAAATAGTCTGTCGCAAGGAGAACCCGGGTTCTAGGAAAAAGTACACGGCATCTAGTAACACCGCTTTCTAGACAATGCAAGCCTGATAAGCAAAAAGGAATACTCAGATAATTCGTCGTACGCAAATTCACCAAGACACGACAGACTCTAGACTATATATGTACCCNCTAGTAAGGACCGGAGACTAGGTCTTAAATAAAAATAGTCTGTCGCAAGGAGAACCCGGGTTCTAGGAAAAAGTACACGGCATCTAGTAACACCGCTTTCTAGACAATGCAAGCCTGATAAGCAAAAGGAATACTCAAATAATTCGTCGTACGCAAATTCATCAAGACACGACAGACTCTAGACTATATATGTACCCGCACTCAAAGGACCACCATCAAAGTCCGTGTACAAATGTTGAGCGGAGCTAAATAAGTTTACTATCGAGCTTACAAATGCACCACTTATCCAGCCGTCCCCGGGCAAAAAATAAATTCTAGGAGATATTGTCAAAAGGTAGGATTGAAATTCATCGGCCTAATGTATGTACCAAACATACTGTTTCATTCAACCTGATTATTCACCAGACTATACGAATCAACTCGCGTTTGCATGCTGTTGGTACACTTATCGGGCGTCCATTACAGAACTTCATGATAGAGTTGCCTACAGACCGTTAAAGGAGCTTAGTACATACATATGTACATACCTTGAGCTTTTCCGTTCCAGTCTAGTCAGACGACACACCGCCGGAATAGTGTTAACACGGCCATTCTTTGGGGAAAACCGCCTAGTGAGTCTTCATCTCATCTGAGTAACTGGAGATTCCAATTCTGCACATATTTCTACGTCCAATGTCGGCCGGCATATCAAAGTGTTTGAANCGAGCTTACAAATGCACCACTTATCCAGCCGTCCCCGGGCAAAAAATAAATTCTAGGAGATATTGTCAAAAGGTAGGATTGAAATTCATCGGCCTAATGTACCAAACATACTGTTTCATTCAACCTGATTATTCACCAGACTATACGAATCAACTCGCGTTTGCATGTTGTTGGTACACTTATCGGGCGTCCATTACAGAACTTCATGATAGAGTTGCCTACAGACCGTTAAAGGAGCTTAGTACATACATATGTACATACCTTGAGCTTTTCCGTTCCAGTCTAGTCAGACGACACACCGCCGGAATAGTGTTAACACGGCCATTCTTTGGGGAAAACCGCCTAGTGAGTCTTCATCTCATCTGAGTAACTGGAGATTCCAATTCTGCACATATTTCTACGTCCAATGTCGGCCGGCATATCAAAGTGTTTGAATCGGTGAAAATACGCCGATCTCCCCGTGTTTTTTTCACAGATTATAAGATTGTGAATGCACTAGATACAGGGGGTTTAAAAGTGCTGCGTTCTGCCTACTAGTGTCACAGTAACAAAGACTTGCACGGCACGATATTCAATCGAGGAAAAAGGATTCGCCAAGCTTTTTTCGTCCCGCTGATAGACCCGCTGATAGAGGTTGTCAAAGGGTCTTGTCTTGACGGTATTCAAACGAGTACATACAATACAAAAAATCATTAATATCCCCGTTTACACGGGCCTACAAATCGGATACTACCCTACTGAGCTCTATTAGGAAGCTGTGGTTGTCTACATTATCGGCTTTTCACAATCCATACATATGTATTAGGCGACTTGGGAATCAAGCGTTATTAGCGAGCTGGGATCATTTTTTGCAATACCACATGTCTGTATCCGTTTGTCTAATCTACAACGTGTTCCACACCCGCCTCCTATTAAAACCGGTGTTCAAAGGGTTTGATGATTGATAATCGACGTTTTTGTTTGGTTTGTAAGTATGTACATATGTATGTATGTACATACAAACTAGCTTTTATCAGTTTGTCTTGTGAATATAGACCATGATTGTATTCAGCTCATAATCTTCTGTTCAATGCTTCAACATCAGATCAATCATCCCATCATCGAACGTTGAAATCCTAGTTGACAAGGAATTCCGCTCGTCATATTTAACCCTAGTGTGTGTCCATAGTAACCCTTTGTGATTGAATTCAACGACACTTGGTGTAGACAACCTTTGAATTAAGCTATTGAGCTGAACGCAGGTTGATAGTTTCTCAACAGAAATCAAACACAGCAACAACAACACAACACTAGATTGTATTTATTGAAGTGGCCGTTGGTAAAAGTATCTAAATATGTAGCCATGAACAACACGGGCAACGAGCTACACTTGAAGTAAGATCCCAATGTTCAAACACAAATCTGCGTTGAACAACTAGTCTTGCTGAGAGCGGTTCCTAATCGCTCACAACATGTCTTAGAATACAAGCCCCACCAGGAAAAGTTTCACTTGACGACCTTTGTTTCTATCAATCCGACGGACAATACCACACGTGTAAACCCCTGAACCGTGATACCCCTCTTCAATGGATAACACTCATAGTTTATTTGCACTACATCACTCCGAGATACGTGAGTGTTCAGTTATTGTGTTAAAGCCAGTGTAGATAGAGCTGTGTGTGCTAGTAAGACTTGTGATGACGGGTTCTTTCACTTGTCCGCCCTCGGAACAGATCGATGATGTTGACGAAGAAGTTGAAAAACGGTGTCTAGATTACGTCTAGGACCTTTTACAGAGTGAGGAGCAGAGAGATATCAAAAAGGGCTTGGTGTAAATCAACAATTGCATAGTTCACTTTAGGCTAGTAAGATAGGTTCACATATCAAGTACAATGACAGTAAATAACACACAGTAAAAGCCACGAGTTCAGAGGTCGTGGTTAGCTCTAAAGCATGGATACAAAGTAAATATTTCTTAATGCCATTCCTCAATCGTATATACATACATATCTTGTCTCTCCATGATCCAAAGTCGTTGTTGGTGTTACAGTTAGTGTACATTCTAACTAGCACACTCGGTTGACACAATGACATCACCCGCAAGGCATTACCGCAGATACTTCACCATTTAGATCAGAATCCAGAAAAGAGGGAAGACGAGTACAGAATACCAAAAGAACTATCCTATGACTAAACATGTAACCCAATAATAAGAAGAAGGTGCATAGCCATACTTTCGTCCGTTGAATTTCCACAAATTTCTGACCAGGCATCGTGCCAGCAATGATGTCACTGGTTAGGAGAGTGGAAACCCCCGCGAGACTTATGAATCAAAAACTATCGTATCTCAGCAACAAACATAATTACCGGACAACAGTAGGGTATTCGATTGATATTGTAGTTGATCACAGATCCCAAGCCGGATTATTATACCAACACGGCCACTTGAGAGTTCTCAAAGTACAATTACAATACCATGTGGCAATCAAGGAATAAGATTTAAACATCTCCTGGATAGCCATGCGTAATCGTGTTATTCGTCCCGGTTGATGACAAATGCAGATATACATGCACATCGCCATTGTCCTTGTTACACAGTCAGTAGGCAAAAGTGACGTCACCATGCTTAGAACTCTCGGGAAGTCTGTCAGTGTTCAAGGGGCAAAAACGAGACGAGATTCCGTCAGTTGCCATCTTAAGATATGGGAACTATGAATCTTCGTTTTTGAGTTCCAATGACGTATCTGGTGTGAGGGTTAACAGCCCCTTTTAATGTCGTGATAGACCAGTTTTGTAATGAAATAATCGAGGGAAAAGGAGATGACAGATCTTTCAGATATGTCTATGGCGATCTTGGGATTTCGGTATTATTTCTTTTAACTCCGTGTATGGATGTGGGTTGATATCATCTCACAGTCCACAAGACGACCCCTTTCTGTGATAGTCATGTGAATCTGTCGCCGTACACGAAATGCCACGCCTGACTCGTCGTTGTGAACTAAGTAACAAATGATACACATTCTAGACTCTCAACTGTTTCATTCTAGAGGCGTATCGTGGTTGAGTAGTGACTGTTCAAGGTCTGGTTGGTCCATGGAAGGTGCAAATAGGTTATAGATGAGAAAGACAGCCTGGCATGATCTATCACTATAACTCTTTTATAAAGCAGATGAATGAATAGACCAACCGGACAACTCCGATGTATCAATGTGTCTACACATGTACATATACACGCACATGTGTGGCACTCATTGGACCCCAAGTTTCAATGTGTCAACAAAGATAAGGCAAACCAGTCGCATCTCCACATCAAAGCATGTGAAAACATTCCCATGCACATACATGAAGGGAGTGAGATCCAGAACCCGTAAAAGCCACCGTAGTCCTCTTTCACATAATCACATCTACGCAATCTAGCATCTCTAACAGGGCCAAAGTCACATGAACAAACATTACTACATCCGGGCACCAAACCACGACCCCGTGACCCTCTTAGCGGGTATATGTTTAGGGTTAGATAAAGGGGATAATGGCACAGCGCTTAGTACAGAGGGATGTTCAGGGGCGTTGGTTCTGGAAGGAATAGTGGTTCTCGGGATTCAACTGGATTATGCGAGTTCAATATGTTTTGTATTTAGCAACGAAAGCGATTTCGGGGGATATGTTTGTGTCATGATTTGATACACAATTAATCATCACTGAGTGGCTGGAAACGCCTGGACTTCGATGACTCATATGGTCAGGGAGGTCATCGAAACAAAGCCGATTGATGCATCAACCGATTGGGGCTGTGACCCGTGTAAAAAACAATTCTACGGTGTATTACCAATTAGGGTTGTTATAGGCACACAGTCCGTCAAAGACTCCGACCAACCGCTTTGGGGCGAAACTTATGGTGTCGCAGCATGATTGTATTATTAAAGACACACTGCCTCGGCGAATATCCAGTGGAAACGTCCGGGGGGAAAAGGCGTCGTGGGGTCGCCTTGGCTGACCACAACAGTGCGGTCACCAGTCACTTTGAATTTGTGAGTTGGGGTATTGACTAGGCTGGTGATAGCCAATCAGATACCGGGTGGTCATATCTAGGGTGGTCATTCGTCTAGTTTTTTGGTAGGTGACGGGTTTTTCTTATACAGGCGGAGGCGATTACTGGTGACGTATGTATGTACCAATGGATGGATGTCGCGACTGCGTGAAACGGGAGATAGCGATACGAACGTGCTCGGGGATTACACAGGTGGTTGTTATCTATCAGCTGTGTTCGCTACGGACGGAGTAGCGTACCACATCCCTTTCCAGGCCTGCCTTATCCGTCCATCCCTTGTATCTCCCACGCCAGTGATGAAGTCCCTGTATCGTCTGTATGTATGTACCAACGAAAACGGGTTCTCTCGCCTCGTGTGATAGTTTTCATGACACGACAGATGGAGAACGTGTAGGTTCAAAGTATATCTATACTCCTTTTATAGTGGCGTCGATATACACTGCTCCTGTTTTCCAAGGCCTGTAATCATCAAGAATCGCCATGTTCAAAACAGGGACCGAGCTTCCTTCTATACTGGCTTCTCCACAATCCCTATACTCCACACTTGACGACAACAAACATTGCCGATGGGCTACCCTGATGGCTATGTCGTGTATTGTTTCCGGTGTATGTGTACTCACATACATATGTATGCGCATACATGCAATCTATCCAGCTTACATTTCAATGTTAAAAAGTACTGACGTATCTTGCCGTCTTCCACATCAAGACACCGTAAATAAGGCTCGTAGCAACATCCCCATCCATGCCAAGTATCATCGTATCTTAAATCCCCTTCCTTCCCCCTTTAGCCCTGCTTCAGTTGCTGACAGTTACTTCTCCTGTTCTACTCAGTCCTCCAACTCCCAAATACATACGCATGTATTTCTCTCCTCCCTCTTTTTTCTACCCATCTTTACACATCAACTACCTCCTCACTCCTCTCCTTCCATTTCTATTCCATTTATATCCTTCTGAAACACAACAACTGCCATAATCACTTGGCTTACTCTAATCCACTCCGTTAAACCCCTTCCGCTCGCCGCCCGCTATCTGTACCCGCTTTGGTAATTTCCTGTTTGGGTCAGGTGTTGTTGACTTGTCCTTTGTTTCCTGCCACTTCTTTCTATTTTAAATCAGCCAGGTGCCGTCATCATATGACGCTACTTGCACTCACCTACTATTCATTATTTGTATATCCTGATACTCCCGATTCGCATCTTGGAATCTTTCTTTATTACTTTCTTTCTTGAATGTATTGAGATTTCTCTTTCACCATTTTTAACATATCCCAAGCATCAACTTTCTTACTTTCTTCTTTCTTTTCTTTACCTAACTATTCCTGTCTCTATCAACTACACTTTACACCTATAACCTACGTCTCTATCTTTTCATTTTGCATTCAATTCCTATACCATATCACAACAAACAAGACCTATAATTCAATCATGGACCCCCCATCCGACTACCAACACCCTGAGGCCATGCACCATGGTCCTACCAAGTTCAAGAAGGATATCACAGGTGGCTATCTCAAGCGCAACAACCTCCATGTCGAGACCATACAGTACATTCTGAGCGACAAGGTAGCTCTGAGCAACGATGTCGTCAAGCAGCGCTACGATGACGGTAGCTCATTGCTCTACAGTAAGAATCCCCGTGGCAGAAATGGCCGCCAACATCAGAAGCAGGCCGCAAATAAGAAACCAGAGGACTTATCTCCTGATGATGTCGAAGCGCCAACTCCTCAGTTATCTCTGGATAAGCACGTTGATCTGATTACGCGCGACGTCATGATGGGTCGTAACAACACCGTCCCTCGCAGTGGCGAGTTCACTATGGAGTGTCTAGATGCTCCTATGGGTGCTTTCACAGTCAAGGTTGCCAAGTCGAAGCAGAAGGGCCGGGCACGCAAGAGACAAGCTTCCAACGCGGCGAAAAAGGCAGAGCCTATTACGGCTGCTGTCGGAGAAGTCCCTATCGTTGATCCAATGGCGGCAATCAACTTGGATGACCAAGCCGTTGCTGATGTGGCTGCAGTTGCACCAAAGCATGGCGATATTGACGATGAAGGGTGGTTGAATATCGGGACCGACGATGCTCCAACCGACGCTCAGAGCATAAATGGAGCGGAGTCTAGTTCCTTTGGACGGGTGTTCTCGGCCATGGCTACCAAGCTCTGGGGCTGATAGTCACGGAATTTTGTCACTTCACTTCAGCTATGTTTTTTATGATGTGGGTTCTGCCGGCCAGAGTTTTTAACGACTTTTTGTTTTCGGTTTTGTGATGTTTAGCTATTTGGTTTTCGGAGGGGGCGTCTTTATTACTATTATCGTTATTTCGTGGGGGTCATATTATACTTTTGAGGTTGTCATCGACTTCCAACTTTTACTCACCATGTCTACGGTTTTTTTTTTTCTTTTTTCTTTTTTCAAGTTTTTTGGGGGGATTCCTGGCCGATGGTTCTTTGGTATTTTGCTTAGTGTCTTTGGGTGTATGTACATATGTACTTGAACTTGGTTCCACGCGGCCATCAAGTATGTATACTAACATTCAACTAGCTGGACACACAACAATGCCAAGACACTTTGTAGTTTTTATCGTTATACTGCTCATCTGACCTGTCAATACACATACATACTTAATCCCCATTTCCATGTCTCTAGAATCTGTGAAGTTGAAAGTGGGGATGTCCGCAACGTGTTCCTTGCCGTTCAAGGCATTGGAAGTGGGGCGTGGGAACCGAGAGTCCGGCTTGAGTGGCCAGTGTTATCTTTTATTTGGGTGGGGCATTCTTGGATTAGGTTCCGGGCTTTTGGTTCTTAGCATGGTTTGTTGGAATGTAGTTCGGAATGAAGGGAGTCAGTTTGTGCAAAAGTTGGCGTTTTTGAGATAACGTGATCAAAATAAGTTTGTGTATATCATGGGGTTTATGGTGGGGTTCTTTTGTCATATTCATATATTGGACAACTTGGAATCTTTCATCACTATTCCATATATGACGTTTGTAGTAATATAACAATTGCTTTTCTCTTATAGTTCGGCATCTACATACATACCTATATCACACTCATGTTATTGGTAGGGTTAGGGTATCCAACAAAACAGTAAACTGATTGATCAACCCATGAGCTCATTAATTCTCTATTCTCGAGTGACTAAATA
This sequence comes from Huntiella omanensis, assembly GCA_000833645.1. Lineage (NCBI taxonomy): Eukaryota > Fungi > Ascomycota > Sordariomycetes > Microascales > Ceratocystidaceae > Huntiella > Huntiella omanensis. Next base: position 5,859 of record JSUI01006315.1, on the reverse strand, counting down.
TTGGAAAGCTGTCCTCTTGTCACTATAGCCTCATGGAGAAAGTAACCATGAGCCCAGCCATCGTTTTTGACAAAAGTCACCAATGACATGTATTCGAAAGTGTTCTAGAGAGAGTACCGTTGTAATTTATCAGCTAGCGGCATAAAGTGTGGTCCGGGGTATTGTGCATTTTCTGATACTGAGATGGCTGGGAGTGGGCTGGGAAGACTAGAAAAGGGACGGGAAGAATGATGGAAGAATCGGGGTTATGTAAGCACTTAAGAATGGGGTTAGGGCCGTGAAGAGCTTAAGGGAAGAGAAGATTCGAGCTTGAGAGGCTGGGATTTGTACATACTGGTATCGATTTTGGGTGGTGACTTACTTGAAGTTGTGATGGGGTCTTGGGATTATACTGGACGCCACATGATGAAACTTGGTATCCTTAGATTTCGGGAAAGACGTCATGCTATGCACACGCCTCTTTGACCGCCTCAACAAACATACCACGAGCCCCTTTCTTGAATAAAGTTGTGTCGGTTTGTGTAGGAGCCGAAACCCGAGCTCAATGGATAGACGGATACGATATTCTAGTTTGACAGTGTTACTGAGATTCTCTAACTTGTACAGAGAGTTCTTGTATGTATCTTCAAGGTCTTAACAAGGAGGTGAATCCCTTTAGTTTACTCCTAAAACAACAACTCGTACAGGGCACTTTACTGGGGCTTTAGTATCTAATAGCTCACCCACCCAGAGGGGCTGGATAACCTTGACACGGCCCTGACATAGCCCTTCAATTGACGATAGTAGCGGAATATATCACACAGCTGCAGATATCAGCAAACGGCAACAGTCGGATATGTCCCGTCTGCAGTATCCCTCCATCGTGCAGTCGTCGGAACTCTTGCATTATGCACGATGGACAACGGTAGCTGTTGGGTGGGGTAAAGACATAGTGCGTTGTCATGGGGTCTCCAATTAGGTGCATTTAGGGATTTTGGCTCGCTGGTTTAGAGGGTTCATTTGTGCCCAATGGGAATAGGAATATGGTGGGGTTCATACATGTATATTGTAGATAGTACAAATATAGTACATACAAAGGGTTCTCAATGTTGGGTTGATATTTGCGGGGACTACGACGTATGTGTGTATGTGTGTATATCATAAGGACAATTCGGATGACGGCTTTGTGGCGTTTGGGTCGGTTCGGCGTCATGCAAGGGGAACACCTAGGAATGGACGAGTCTCTTGCGGGATAAAAAAAGGTTTGGTGTAAGTTACCGTTTAGAATCGAGGCAATAAAAGAGGTTCCATCGACAATGGTTCTGTGGGACTATGGGAATTGGGATTCTCTCTTGGTGCGGCCTAACTGAGCGGGAACAAGACCCAGTGTCAATTCTACTTCTCCAGTTTGTGGAAAATGGGACTCCTTCTCTCGTCCTTCTTCTATGCTACGCCACAGTTCACTAACTGTATGTCACTCCCAATGTGGCTTAGTGGCTAAGCTTAGCACTTCCTCCCAGCCATTGACTTTTGGAAGGACGACAGACAACAGACAGACAACAGACAGACGGATGATTGTGGCTCCTTTTAGCATNGACTCCTTCTCTCGTCCTTCTTCTATGCTACGCCACAGTTCACTAACTGTATGTCACTCCCAATGTGGCTTAGTGGCTAAGCTTAGCACTTCCTCCCAGCCATTGACTTTTGGAAGGACGACAGACATACAGACAGACGGATGATTGTGGCTCCTTTTAGCATGGCGTTGCCATTTGTTTGTGCTTTTGGGTGTGTGACGGTTTCATCACAGCCAACTACAAACCGTCAACGTCATGCAGTTGGTATAAAGTACTTTTCTGAAATAGATGGATAGATCATCAAAACCCACCCACCGTAGTTCTTTCTTCCAGTTTCTCGTATGTACTTTCAGTAGCATTGACTGGGCTCAGAAACACCAGTTAATCTGCTCGTAACCAATGGGCTACAAACTCACAACAACAGGATCAATTACATCACATAGCAACCACATTTGAACCTGTCTGGGCGTCCCTTTACACAAACCACTTTCCGCCATCTCGCCTGCAACTATCCTGAAGTCTCGAAATCTGCAGGTCCAGGGATTGCGGGAGGCCCTGGCGGCGGCCTATGACTTTGTTTCCTAAAGTTACTTTGGCCATGGGAGATATGTGGGATGGAGCCCCTAAGATCGGGACCAGGCCATGCCAATGCCAAACTTGTGTGTGCGTGTGGGTAACAGGCTGTAAGAGAGAGAGAGAGAGAAGAGAACAGACCGACGGGGTTTAGAACCAAGACTTTCTGTCAACATCCTGTAAATCGTGCTCTCCGAGACTTCATTGTCTTGAATACTTTCTTTTTCATCCTTTATACATTTCACTATCTAGGTGTTAAGGTTCTTGTCGTTTCTATTCTGATACTGCTTACTCTGGTTTGCACTGGTCGTTACCTACAATCTCTTTCTTGATTCGCTGCTGCGATTGCTGCAGATAGCCCCATCCAAGATTCTGCAGGAGCTCATGTGTTGTGCGATTCCACAGAAAGCATCATTCGTTGGTTACTGCCCATTTCAGACCTTCTTGCTCCCTCTACTCGCATTAGTCTGGGCCTCACCACCTTTTTTTACCCACTCCTTCCTTCATTTATATGTATAGCTCTCTGGTGCTTGTTTGCTACCTTTAGCCCTCTCCAAATCGATTTCCTGTTCTTGCTTTTGTCCCACACAATATTTACGTTGTTACTCTTTTTTCTCTTTTTTTCTTTCTACGTTTCAACGTCTTACGAGCCTCTGAATTCCATTTGACGCCACTTCAGACTTCACGTTTTTTTTTCTTCGCCTACATACGTCTCCTATTCCTGCGCTGCTACCGCACCATCCCGAAAATTCGAGCAAAAAATCACACACACACACAACATTCAGTAACTTGAACCTCTCGCCTACTTGGACGAATCAGCAAGCATTATTCTATCAGCTCGTGACCGCCTCTTACAACCTCCCACGGTCGCTGTTATTCACTCTTTACTGTCACGAATAAATCTGACTTTACGAATCATTTACCACGAATCATTATTTCCCCAGATCACTACGAACCAGTCTGACGCCCTCTTTCACGACGACTTTCTGCCCCTGTCACTATACCTCTTTGATACATCGTCGACCTATAAACGCTTCGGTTGACTGGGATATCGTTGGCACCCAGCACAGCTGTCTCTATCACCGTTGCTGCTTCGTCCTAGCCGTAGTGCACGGTCGCGTTGAATCTTTGCTAACCTGCAGACTTGATTGTCAATTTGCAATTGGCGCTGTTGCTTTCTTGTCGCTTCTCTTGACAACCGCCATTTTCGGTTGTTTTTGCCTACGACTTTATAGCCACCTTTTTCACGTCTTTATAGTGTTCGCATACATTTTACATCCTCGAGGAATCGCCAAATCGCCGAAAAAATACACAAAATGGAACCACCATCGTCGCCGCCCCCTGATGGGCCCGAACAACTGTCATGGTACAAATTACAATATGAGCAACTGGAGGCTGAGCTTGCAGAGTTCCGCGAGTCCAGTAAAGAGCTTGAGGCCGAGCTCGAAAAGGATATTGAGATGGCCGAGAAGAGAGAGCGTACTCTCAAGGAACGTGCTGAGGGTCTTCAGTTTGAGGTCGAGGAGTGGAAGGTAAGAAAGACTCCAGTTCATGTTGCGTCATAAGACGACCCCTCTTGTTTCCGCCGACGCCAATCGCTAACCTATCCCTTTTTTCTTCCTTCGCAGCGCAAATGTAAGGAGTCCAAGACTGAAAGCCAGACCGCCCAGAATAACCTCGAGAAGGAAATCACTTCCCTGCGCGATACCAACCGCTCCCTTCAATTAAGATTGAGAGAAATTGAAGTTGCCAACGATGACTTCGAACGCCAAGCGCGTAATACTACTTCGTCACTTGAGGATATGGAGTCAAAATACAACCAGGTCATCGAGCGTAGTGTCATGCTCGAGGAGGAAATGAAGATTAGCGAGCAAGAGCGCGAGCAGATGCGCATCGAGACCCAGCGCATCAAGGATGAAGTCAGCGACTACAAGATCGAGAACGAGCTCTTACAAGACAAGATTAAGAAACTTGAAAACCGCCACCTCTCCGTTATTTCTACCGACGTCTCCGTTATTTCTTCGCCCATGTTCGATAAGAGCGGACATGAGTCGACGGGCTCTACGGCCAGCTCGCCACTCATTAGTACCCCGCCGGATAGCGACTTGCCGCCAGTTGACCCGCCTTCGCCACCAATGTCCGATACTTCTGGTTTCCACTCGAGACCGGCAATGCCTTTGCGCACCCCGTCGACTGCGACTAGAAGATCCCGTCTGCCTAGTTTCTCGGGCATCGATGCGCCAAAGGCCAAGACAAAGGCTTTCTCTCAGTCCGTTCATGGCTCCAGGCCACCAACCTCCCACAGCACTCGTAAGGCTTCTCAGAGTCTCAAGACGCCAGTTATTGCGCCACCTTCGACCACCCCTCTTTCTCGTAGCACTTCCAGGGCCAGTGGGAAGCCTCCTTCGGCTTCTCTATCTCATATTCGCTCTTTGACTGCCCAGATGCAGCGTCTTGAAGCCCGTGTTCAGTCGGCTCGTTCTAAGCTTCCAGCCCCTGTGCATACACCGCCTAGGCCTACGGCATCCAGAGAACCAGCTATGCCAACCTCAATAACAGTGCGGCCACGCAAGCGTACTCTGACCTCGACCACATCTTCAGTTATGTCCGACGATTCATCGACTCAATCTATTCCCCGCGCCAATAGTGTATCGAGCCGTCCGGGATCGAAGCATGTTTCTCGACTTAGTAACGGTGGACGCCTTAGCTTCGGTCCGCTGCCTATTCGTGGACCTAACGGTGACCTTGATGCTTCTGTCTCGCGTCCTAGTTCTAGAACTAGTACTTCGTCGAACTTGGGACGTTCTGGCAGTCGTACTGAGATCACTAGGCCATTGTCCCGGACTAGCATGGGAGCAACTTCACGCGCGCCTACCCTTACCCGGCCACGGAGCTCTATGAGTGGAATTACTAGAGGACACAGCTATAGCCGTAGCCGTGGAACAGTAGAGGATTTCGAAGAGGCTGATGAAGATGAATACCAGAGTCCATCTCGGAAGGGACCATCATATCGCGCAAAGGTTGACTTCAGTGCGTCAGTTGGTTCTGGATCATCTATTGGGAGTGGTATTCCAGTACCTGGGAGTGCAGGACGTAGACAGAGTGGTGGTCGCCGCATTAGCGTAGGTGTATCTACTCCTCAGTTTGTACCGTCATCAGCTGTACCCGAGATGGAAGAGACATACTAGTCCTTCAGTAATGTATGAGGATTACATGGGATTACTCCTGTGTTGTTAATTCCGCTACCTCTGTTCACCAGTAATAGTTGTAGTGTGTTCTCTTCTCTTGGCTCTTCCGATGGTCTGGCCGGTTGTTTGTCCCGTCGTCACTCCCAACCCGATATACTCTACTTCTTATGTTGCGAGGGCTATGTTGTACTATTTATGTGGCCCGCTCCAACACTGTCTTTCATGCCAGTTCACTCTGGTCTATTACATGGAGACACTTTACCCATTTTTATACCGCCTCTACTAATTTTATTGAGTCGACGCGGTTCTATTACGACAACCACCATGTTTGTGGCCCCCCTAGCAAGTCGGGATCTTCCCGAGATGGAAGAGACATACTAGTCCTTCAGTAATGTATGAGGATTACATGGGATTACTCCTGTGTTGTTAATTCCGCTACTTCTGTTCACCAGTAATAGTTGTGGTGTGTTCTCTTCTCTTGGCTCTTCCGATGGTCTGGCCGGTTGTTTGTCCCGTCGTCACTCCCAACCCGATATACTCTACTT
>JSUI01006314.1:0-38275 GCA_000833645.1 Huntiella omanensis | reverse complement strand
GCATTCGAGCAAGAGTCAGAGGCAGCAAACAAAATAGAAAAAGAAAGAACCCCGTAATTAAGTCAAAAAGGGATAATTAGGGAACAAAAAAGGTACAACAAAAAAAGACAAGAAATAAAGAGCCGCGCACTTCGTTCAAAATCCAGGGGTATCAGAGGATGCAACAGCTCACCCCATATATGCCAATATGATGAGAAAGAGGAAACAGATATGCAGAAGAAAGAGAAAAAGGAAAGTGGCCAAACATGGTAATCGGCGCGAAATAAAAAAAGGGGAATCCGNATGAAAAACACCTCTAGGATGGCAGTTTAGAGAGCCGCACGACTTAGTTAACCAGGGTTGGGTGGCTGTACATGTGCTGGGAAAGGTATCCTCTCCGGCTCGAAGCAGGAACAGCTACACAGCTCAAGCACTCATCAGAATAGGCAGAGTCGTAGGCGCAAGAGTCATGGTCGTACGGGTGGGTGGAACTACGGCAGTAGTAATCTGGCGAGTAGTCAGCAGCTCCGCGGTTGCATACCGGGTACTGCATATAGTGGTCAGACGACATGTTGTGAGCGAAGTAGTCACCAGTGGACCGAAGATTGGCAGCCGAAGCTTGGTGCTCAGGAGTACCAAATCCAGAGTGTGGAGGCGTAATGGGAGCCATGGGCCGGTAGTTCCATTCGTACTCGGATTTGGTGTAGCGGTGCTGCTCATATGATGAGCCGCGGTTGCTGGAGTAGGCCGAGACAGGAGAAGCCAAGTCTGAGTGGTGGATTGGGAAGCTGGTCTGGATGGGTGGCAAATCAGACGGCTTGCGCTGATTAGCAAAGTTGCGCTGCTGTTCAGCGACAAGAGCCTCCTGTTCAGCGTTGCGACGGTTATCAATCCACGTCTTCCAATCACTCAACCACGCCTGGTAATCTTGAGTCTCATCCAGGTTGACATACAACTGCCAGCGGCAGGCAGCGAGCCACTCAAACTCAAGAGTGTTGAGCTCGGCCACGGGGATCGAAGTGACCTCGGACCAGGAGCGGTTCTGGAAGGTGTTGTCGTCCAGAAACTTGCTAGCAAGAAGCAAAGCAACGGTAAGATAGCGCCATGTCTCGCCTTCACTAGCCTTGTAAGGACCATGAACCTGAGGGTTGGCCTTGATGGTGTTGATGCGTTTGGCCAAGTAGTTGAGGCCCAAGAGAATGGTAGTTTTTGGCAGTCTAGTGGATTCAAGGATCTGGCTGACAAACTTGCGGAAGCGCGAGGAAACAGAGCTTTCGGGCGTAACAACACGAACAGCCATTTCAGCAACGTAGTCCGTCATCTCATCGACCTCATAGTCGAGGACGGCGCAGACACCTCCAGGCATGTTGGGCGGTGAGGGTTGGTTTGCGGTCGAAATATTCCGGTAGACAGATACTAAGTAACTAGTAAAGGCTGTGATCCATCAAGGGTCACAAAGGTCGATTCGGAGGTGATATAGGATAGCCTTCTCACGGAGAAGTGCTAGTAGATGAAGACTGTATACGGGCAGGTGAATCTCGCGAAATTAATCTCAGACGCAGAAGTAGCTGTTACAACTGCGGAGATCGACAGGTGACGTGAGATAAACGATGAAGCTCAGTGAGGATTGAGAGACACAAGGGAAAATAGCTAAATTCTACCTGTAACAGCGAGTACTGTCAGTTAAATGGCCAAGTATAACTTGGGGGTTGTTTATGAGGTGAAACTGACCTTGGTGGAGATTACTGAGTATCAAGCTACAAGCGAGAGTACAGAATTGTAGACGAGAAGAGTGANTCTTTCGGGTCAAGCCGTCTTTGATTTTGACAACCTTGTCTTCAAACTGCAAAAGGCAGCAAAAGAGACAAAACAGACTGGGTGGTAGAGTACAGGGCTCAGCGGCAAACGAGGAACAAGTATATGACTTTGGTAGCAGTCTGTCGATGTTGTGTGTTTTATCCAAGAGGGCCCAAAGTATAGAGGAAAACGAATACACACGAGAAATGCGATGTGATTCACTTGACAGGTGCGGATAAAAGGTAGAGACGATTCTTCGACACAGGACAAGTGGTGTATGGCAGATGCTCAAAGGAGATTGGAGAAGAATAATCTCAACAATCACCAAACAAAAACAGGACAGCGTTCCGTGGTTGTAAAGGGCGTGGGGAGGTGTTTAAAGACGTAGACAGGAATCCATGGAGCAGACTCAACTGACTATCGAGATGAAGAAGGTGTTGATAGGTTCAGGAATGGCAGCAAAAGAGAAGAAAGAAGTTGTTTTAAAGGAACAAGTGGTAAAGAAGAAAAGAATTCAACAAAACGAACAAATGGAAAAAGACGTGACAATAAGAATAGGAAACAAAAAAAGAGTAGCGGGTACAGTTAAAAGAAAGAAGATGTAAAGGAAGAAATGAAGGAGAGTCGTCGATGTAGTCTTGTCGTGAAAAATGTGGCGATTCGAAGATACAATGTAGATTTCGTTAAGATGCACACACACAGAAACCCTCTTTTGGCACAAGGAACCGCAGTCGACTGAATCAGTGAANTTAAAGGAGCAAGTGGTAAAGAAGAAAAGAATTCAACAAAACGAACAAATGGAAAAAGACGTGACAATAAGAATAGGAAACAAAAAAAAAAGAGTAGCGGGTACAGTTAAAAGAAAGAAGATGTAAAGGAAGAAATGAAGGAGAGTCGTTGATGTAGTCTTGTCGTGAAAAATGTGGTGATTCGAAGATACAATGGATTTCGTTAAGATGCACACACACACACACACAGAAACCCTCTTTTTGGCACAAGGAACCGCAGTCGACTGAATCAGTGAAGAAGTTGGTCGATTTGGAATGTGGGATTCTCGAGTAGATGAGGGGCGGACTTGAGAAGAAAGAAACAAAAAAGAAGTTGTCGAGGGAAAAGGCGGTGCGATGACTTGATGATCTTGNAAAAAAAAAAACACTAACTGGGAAATTGACGAGACAGGAAGGACAAGGAAGATTGACCTTGGGGAAAACGAAGTTGGTTAGCGAGTGCTCTTGGTTGGCGGCTCGTCAAAGTGCACCGACTTTGGGAGTGTGGCTATTAACTGGGTGCGTGGTGTTAAGTCAGAACATTTGAATTGTATGCACATGTGTATGTAAGATGGCCAGTCAAAACCGAGCGATGTATGGATTAATAGAGTGGGGGTGTCTGAAGGAAAGGTGTTGAATTTTGGTTGTTGTCAGTGGGTATGTTACAAGTTATAGGTGCTTTGTAACTTGTACATATGTATGTATGTACTGTAGATGTCAATTTTTCAGAAGGTAAACATGTGGTTTCGGTGTTGTCAAGGGTATAGTTTTAGTGAAGTTCTAGGGCCTTTAATGGTAAACCCATGTAAATTCCAGAATACAAACAGTGTTAGTTTAGCGTGTATAGTGTACACATGTGTCTAAACTATAGAGCTTGATTTAGTACCAACTGTAAAATCTACTACTAGTTTCCATGATAGTTTTTTTTTTTCTTCTTCTTCCTTGCCCTGAGTGGAACCGAAGCCCGTTCATCCATTAGGACCAAAAGAAAGCAGACAAATTTGTTCATTTTCTGTCATCAACAGTAAAAGAAAAAAAAAAATCCAAGCCTCAGAAGTCTAGGCTACTGGCAAAAAAGTAACATTCATAGCCATACGGGGCTGACAGGGGATTTCACATGGTTTCCGCAATGGAGGTGGTGTGACTAGATGTCGAGTTTTATAGAGTTTCTCTTTACCAAGATAGAAAGTGACGATATAGTTGTCGGTTTAAACGGCCGTTAAGAACCGGATAAAGTACTAAAGTAGATGGATTAATTGACCACGTTCCCAAGATGGCAAGTCAGTAAACCATCGGAAGGAATACATACATTTTTTCATAGTGCAGATACCAAATCGATGTGCTGATGGGAGAATGACGATCAGCTCGGAGCAGTCTATGGGGTCAGCACACTTTCTTATTTGTCCATATGATGAGTGGCGACACGAGTTGAGGCCAGAAGAGAAAGGCAGGCAGTTCTGTTTTAGGGACATGCATACGAAAGTCACTCTTATGTGCTAGCTACATACATAGCTAATCGACAAAGACACATGTACCGTACAATGGTACATACATACAATACGGGTCTATGAAAGAAGAAACTAGACATCATCATAGAACATTATAAAGGAAGGACATAGGGGAGAAGCATGACAAACTGTGACATCTGTAACTTGCGGTGAGGCTGGTTTCAAGGAAAACAGTGGGAATTCGTGCAGAGTGTATTGAATGCGGCATTTTGGATTTTCTTGGTGTCATATTATTCAGGTGAATTAATCGAGTCTATAACCCAATAACAAGGACGAAAAAAAAAATAATTGGTCTTTTTTTAAAAGGATTCCGAATTCAATAGCCGCCAAATCAATACACCAAAAAAAGAAGAAAGGCTACATAGTAAAACCTCCGTTCTTGATACAGTATCGGTGGCTGCCGAAAAGCTGCAGCGGCTGTAAGTCGTATGTACATACTCAGTAGATAGAGTCCAGACATAAGCCAAAAAACCCAGACAATGACCAGATTCACTGACCAATAGTAGCCCCCAAAATGTGCCTCAACCAATGCAGCATTTGGTTACAAAACCGGGTGTTAAAAAAGGCGTTATTGTAGTTGGTGTCAGTTGTGGAGGCAAGTGCATTCGTAAGTATGACTCTTTTTTTTTTCACTCTTGGTTTTTTTACTGGTTGCAGATGATACGCCGAGCTGAAGAGGCTGGGATTTTTTTTCTTGGAGGAAGAAGAAGGCTATGGAACTAGAGCAAAGTAGTTTTTTTTTTTCTTGGTGTTAGTCAGTTTTGTTCTGTCACTTTGTAATTTCATGTCTCTGGTATGTTAAGAATCCAACGTAACCTCCCGTTGTTTAGTAAGTCAATGAAGGACGATCTAATGACGACGAAAGAGAAAACTCCAATGACTTTTGAAGTTTTTTTGACGAGGGGAGGGGTCTAGACCTTCTGAATTGATTCGCCGAGGTAGAAATTCATTGATTCCTTCCTTGTGGTTATAGGAAGAGCGAGAAGGAAAATGCGCATCCTGTTATGGCTGTAAGTGAATCCATACAGCGTAAACTCGGCCTTTCTTCCTTGTTATAGCGGTACCAAAACAGTGTAAAAGAGAGAACGGGAAAGAAGGAAAAAATTGACTTCATCCCCCTTTGGTTGGTCATTCTATCCAGCCACTTTGACAAGAATAACAGAATTGTCTGTGAAATTACAGTGTTTTGTATAGTTTGTCAGGGGCCAGATTCTACAATTAGACTATATCAAGACCAGACTGTCTATGAAATCAAAGCAACGACAGTAAGAAAGCTTGAAAGAAGACATGAACAATCACAGTGACAATGATATAACCACTGATTCTCTAGATTGTCAAGTCAAAGAAGAAACAGCAAAGAACTACAAACTACACTCCATCATCTTCACCAGTCTCTCGCTCATCTCAGAACAAGAGGCACAGTAATAAACGTCGGTGCTCACAAAGACGAATGAGCGAACTACGCTTATTTGGGTACATTTATAAGAAATGATGGCTGGGAAAAGTCTACAACATAAAGGCGATGAAACAAGTGATAATGTCCGGGTACTGATCAAAAAAGAGTGATAACCCCGATGATGGATGGTAGTATATATGACGGACTTTTACTAAGAAGACTATACAAACTAATAAAAGGTNGTAAGAAAGCTTGAAAGAAGACATGAACAATCACAGTGACAATGATATAACCACTGATTCTCTAGATTATAAAGTCAAAGAAGAAACAGCAAAGAACTACAAACTACACTCCATCATCTTCACCAGTCTCTCGCTCATCTCAGAACAAGAGGCACAGTAATAAAAGTCGGTGCTCACAAAGACGAATGAGCGAACTACGCTTATTTAAGTACATTTATAAGAAATGATGGCTGGGAAAAGTCTACAACTTAAAGGCGATGAAACAAGTGATAATGTCCGGGTACTGATCAAAAAAGAGTGATAACCCCGATGATGGATGGTAGTATATATGACGGACTTTTACTAAGAAGACTATACAAACTAATAAAAGGTATTCGTGATACAGAATGATTTACAACAGCTTTGATTTGGGTCTTCTCTTTCCAAGTGGATAAACATTACATATTGAAGGATATCAATGAAAGCACTGTTCCTTGTAGACCATGTGTTACCCGGCCGAAATGACGCTTAGGAATGATTCTAACTTATTCCCGCAATTTTTTTTTCTTTCCTTTCCTTCTTTCTTACAAGTTCAAGTCATTCGCTGTCAGATCTAAAATGACATAGCCACTTTAGTTTTCTTCGTGCCTACAATTCATCAGGTACCCGAAGGAACTCCAAATCACATTTCAGATTCCTTGTCTTTAATTAATACATTTTGTTAAAGGATAACCAACCAATTTCTAATAGACCTAACAAATCATTTGTCTTGTTTTATAAAGAAAAGGTCAAGTTCCCTTTTCCATTTACCAAGGTTGGCCCCCAAGTAGTCATGAGACTTACATATCGTATTGTCTTTCTGTCTAGGCAATGAATGCCCATAATCAAAAACTCACAAGCGAAGAAAGAAAAAAAAGCTTGGCCTCTTAAATGTCACCCTGCAAGCGGCGTAGGAAGGGTCCGACTCGTGGTGCCATATTGTAATTTAACAGGGCCTCTATCTAGATTATAGGTTGGTCAAAATTGAAGGAGCGTGTGATTATAGGCTCTATAGGTCTGTGTTGAAGAACACAGTAAATACTGGATGCCCTAACCCTACCATTGACTTGTTAAGATACTTTGGATTTTGGCCTTTTTTGTATCCTTCATCCATCTCTTTGACTCGAAAACTTTATATCCACATTGTCGGTAACCCTGTTACTATAACTAGGTGTAGCTGGCGGTTACAGTTCCATATTACCAGGTCCCCTTGGCCCATAATGACGACACTTGGAACCCAGTGGATTCAAGAATACAGTAGTCTGGACCAAACAGTAACAGGGTCTTTGAAAATGGTCCAGTGTTGGGTGTATCGAGAGAAAAAAAATAGGTGCGGGGGGGTGATGATGAGAAACCCACGGACTTGGATATTCTTTCGGAAAAGTTTGGAACGAACTTGACGTGAAAAGACAAGGGTCTGCTTGGTTGTTGGGTAGGGTTCAGGTGGAAACCCTTTGTTTTCCGGATATGGAAATACGGAGGCTCATTACAAAAGAGGTGAATGTATGTTTTACAAGTGCATGAATGTGAAGTTTGTTTGATAGTTTATGAGGAGCTGAATGACTGGATAGATGTAGATACATATGTATAATGTATGTATGTGAGTTTACCCCGCCTCATCATGTTTATGTATGTAGAAGTATGTAGAATGTAGGAAATATATGCACTGTGGCTTGGAATCTGACAGAAGGAGGCAAACATAGTGGAGTCTATGATCAGTTTTGTATGTATACATGTACATACGTATGTATATATACTACCTAGTTTGGGCTGCATGTCTCTTTAGTCTTTCGAAAAGGGATTCCCGTATATCACAGCACATGCATATGTACATGTTGTCTATACACATTACCGTCTTCCAGCTACAAAGATTGAAGTACATACATATGTACATACAGCCTGAGAAAAAGGGAAAACAAAAGGAAGACAGGATGAGGGGTTTTCCATTCCTATGCACCCAGGCTGGCATTTGTCAAAAAAAAAAGGGACAGACCTACCAAACAAACACGACAGGGAAATGCACTAATGACGAAAGTGAACGAGGGTGCATACCTATACACGTTAGGCACATGTTTTTTTTTCAACCACTGACGTCATCATCAAAGGATTTGTGAAATGTGAGTTGCCAGGGACTTTGATAATTGGAAAGCGGAGAGAATCATGATGATGTTGATGGAAATAGACGATGTATGTACTTGCATAGAACCCGCGTGGAGATTTGATCATGTGATTTGGCGGGTTAGGCACAGTCGTGGAGTATCTACTGGTGCTGTATGTATGTATATACATACCTGATTGAACGGACGATGTCTGGCTAGACTAGGAGGGTAGCTGATTCATGATGGATGGGTATCGACGTTTAATATATCAACCAACCAACGAACCCCATCCGAAACACAGTCAATCTAATTACTTCACGATATCAAGAAACACATTCAAGACACATCAACTCTACATTTCTTCCATGAACCCCTTCTACATACAACCCATAATTTCCAAAATCCCCTCCTCTCCCGCCCCTCAAAAACCGCCCCACAAAATCGTTCTTTCCAAATCCCAACAAAGCCCAACCAACCAAAACCATCCATCAAAATTCCTAATACCACCAAACTTAGTGAAAAAAAAATCGAAATCCGTTCCCCGCCTCGGCACGTTATCTTCTACAGGAGAAGAACCCCGTGATGTCTTATTCGCTTTCCCCCTCTACTTGTATAAGTCTCCCCACTCACACTTAATGATTACATGTAAATACCCACTCCATAGCACCAAAAAAGAAAAAGAAAAATGCAGTGCCCCCGTACTACAGCCGAGTCTCCCTGTCCTACCCCTCCAACTCTAGCGGTCTGCCGGACTCCAGGTAACCCGTGTATGTACAACAAGACCTAGTCCATCCCAGACCATCTCCACAAGAAAAAAAAGGTAAAGACAGAAAAAAACACTCTAGAATTAAACAACAGAGAACAAGAAAACACAGAAATGGAATTCCACATGTTGTGACGCCAAGGACAAGAAGAAGCTCTTGTGTCAGGGTATCATATCACCAAGCCAGTACAACCTACAAACCTCCCTAACTGACGTCTCACAAACCCCCATTCATCAATATAACCCTAACTCTTCAAGATGAGTGAATGGGAAGAAAGAGAGGACTGACATGTCCCATCGTTGCACAACATCCCTCTGTCCGTCTTAGAATCTGTAAAGCGACGTAATTAACCAGCGGTTATATACATATGTACATACATACATACAATATTCCAGCCTAACTGATAACCCCCCTCTTCACCCACCACCACCAAAAACCAAGACAACCCACATCCGCCAGACAAAAAAATCACAAAATGCCCAACCAACTTGCGATGAAATGTGGACCCTCAAACCCATCCATCGAACGACTAAATCACTATACATACATACATACATACCAAACAAATCTTTCCCCACCACCACCTCCAAAGAAAGAACAGACGGAACCACCAACCAACTAAGCGGTCTGAGCCTCACCCTACAAATGTACCAACCCATCTAAACCGGACCGGACCGGACAAGACGAGTATGAAAAGAAGGAAGATGAAGAAGAGAGGAGGCTGGTTAGTGGAGTTTTTCCTATGTACTTCTAGCTCATAGATTTTCTCAAGTTTTGTATTTCGGAGCTTGAGCTTTACACTTTGACACTTGTGACGGGGGGATTGACACCACATACATACATACATACATATATATGACCATCGTCCGTTCTCTAGGCACATCCATACTCACTATCCATACAACATAACATTACCCTTAAAAACTCAGACATCCCAAAGTCCAAACTTTGGAAAAACCCCCACTTCACCCTCCAGTCCCCAATCACTCCATATCCAACCATCACCAGCCCCAAGAAAAAAAACCGAGAAAACAAAATCCCCCCCAAAAAACTAGCAAACTGCTTATTCTCCCTCTAACAAATCATCCCCATCATAGTGGAGTCAAACAACCACTCCCATCAAAATCGGCACTTCTTCCTTTCTTCCTTCTCACAAACATCAAAACTATTCAAAGCAAAAAAAAACTTCAAGCAAAAACCCTAATATTCATTAAAACCCTAACTCATCTGATACGGTACAATAGCCTTGTCAATCTGCGGTGCTCTCCTCGCCATACCTTCCTCCTCACTAGGCCACTTATCCACCCACTCCTTCTCCTTCGCCCTAGCCTGCTGGAACGAAGCCCGACATTCCTCAGGCAGCAAAGCTACAATCTCGTCACTGACCGCCCCAAGGCCTCTAAACGAAGAAAGCATATCGTTGCTTTGCGCGGCTACCTGTGGGCTGGGTCCATGGTATACACTGGGGGCGATGCCGCTGGATGGCCGTTCACAAATCATATCTGCTACGTAAAAGTTACGTGCGATACGTCGAGGGACCGTGGGGAAGATTGTGCTGGTTGATGGGGCGTTGAGCGGGATAGGCTCGGCGCGAGCACGGGTGGGTTGGGTGTTGGCGGAGCGGAACATCATGTTGGTGTATATATCATATACGCCGTTTTCCTCTTGAGATCGACGAGAAGCATTGAGCGCCGAGTTGTATGTACTATATTCGATGTTAGTGAATCATCCTATACCAAGCAAAGAATAATATCAAAACTTACCTGGCAGCCATTGCATGGTCATACATCCAGTTAAAGTCACTAGTTGATGGCTGAGCCGGCTTCCTCTTCCGATGAGACACCGGAGCCGGCTTCTTTTCTTCCACCGGCGGCATACCCGGGCCACCATACGTAGTACTAGCNCCATGCCACGCCACATACTGGTTCTTATTATACGGCTCACCATCCGCCGGTAAAACATCCGTAGGGTCCGCCAACTCCCCTTCAACAGCCCCCTCTTCCCGAGCCTGAGCTACCTGGTAATCATCCACAATCTTCTTACCACCAATGATAATACGGCTACCAAATTCCCGGAAAACTGACCGAGCTGTGACAATCCCGATTGACCGGCCGCGGTATGAATGGGGAATGATATCCCGATCAATCATATCCTTTTTCTCATCTTCACCCACGATGATCTTGTAAAGTCGTAGNTGCCACGCCACATACTGGTTCTTATTATACGGCTCACCATCCGCCGGTAAAACATCCGTAGGGTCCGCCAACTCCCCCTCCACAGCCCCCTCTTCCCGAGCCTGAGCTACCTGGTAATCATCCACAATCTTCTTACCACCAATGATAATGCGGCTACCAAATTCCCGGAAAACAGACCGAGCTGTGACAATCCCGATTGACCGGCCGCGGTATGAATGGGGAATGATATCCCGATCAATCATATCCTTCTTTTCATCTTCACCCACGATGATCTTGTAAAGTCGTAGATGCTTAGTAAAGAACAAGTAACTGTCTCTGAACCCCACACAACGAGCAGGTTCCGTCGAAAGCATGTACAATCTATCACCACGTCCATGCACCTTAAACGTCCGACATCTATAGTCTCTATCACCCTTCAGATACCCAAGCTTATCAATCTTGGTCTCACCCTCCGCGTCCTCTGGCAAGAGACACTCATCATCAACGATATCCACCTGCGTGCCATCCTTATCAATGACCTGAGTAAGTTTCGTAGGCGGGGCATTTCCCTTACGCCCACCACGTCCTTTATATCCGCCACGGCCCCGTTTTGGCCGTACATCCTCACCCGGCTGCACCACCACGCCCAAATCCCAGTCCGGGGGCTTATTCTTGGGTGGTCTCCCTAGTCTCTTCCTACGAATGACCTGTTGTTCTGGGGCGGGTGCATCGGGCATTTCACCATCACCATCACCATCACCTTTTCCTTCCGACTCAGCCCCTTCAGTCTTTCCCTCCTCTTCATCATCATTACCTTCATTTTCCCCATCTCCACCGCCCTCATCATCATCGCCACCATCGCCATCTCCATCTCCATCCTCCTCATCACCCTCCTGTCCATCTTGCTCATCGTCATCCCGCTCGTCATCATCATCCTCATCGTCGTGTTGAGCTTCAGGCGAAGAAGCCTGCTCAGGCAATTGTTCATCATCCGCCAAAGACTCGAAGCCACGGGGCGTTAAGCCTATAATCGCACGATAAGAAACCGTCAGCATATCTGCACATTATCCAAAAAACCAACCAAAATAACCAGCCAAAATACAAACTTACCAATCGCGGCATTGGCGCGACGAGCAGCAGCACGTCCGGGTCGACGTCCCATTGTAGTAGGTGCTTGTGTTTGTTTCCGTGTAAAAGAGGATTCCGTGTTTCCACAATTTCTGGGAGAAAAAGTATGTACCGAAATGCTTGGATGACAGTGAAGCGATTTTGCTAGATTTGCGACTGCTGCTTATGCTAAATCATCTACGCGTCACTATAATTCACGAACGTGAGCTATGCGACCGACAAGGGTTAGTCGCTAGAAAAATAGTAGTGGGGCCAAATTCCCACACATGATTGGCTATTTTCACATCATAGTAGACAGGGGTCAGATTCCAGCCTATCGCAAGTAAATATTCACAATTAATGACAGTATGTAGTATTCAGTATAAAATGGCAGTCACAATGAGAAATGACCATGCTTTCTCCAGTATTTTGTCACTGTCAAAACGGGTGTAAAACCACCCGAAAGGAAAACGCCGCAAACGCCGAAAGCCCAAATATCTCAGGACAGACACCCCCCCAAGACCCAAACAACAATGAAAGAACAACAGATATCGTAACCACGAGAAAAACCGCTCCTCCTCTTCAGTCTCCTCCAAGTTCCTCTTTAAACCAGCAAAACGGCGTTGACGCAGCCGTCGTTTGACGGGTTGTTGGTGATTTGGGCGTAACGACTCCACACGACCTTACCACCGGCAGTGGTGAGACCAAGATCCGACACATCCACCTCGATGATGGTACCCTTGGTGAGAATACCGAGCTGGGTGTAAGTGGGCGAACTGGGGTTCTTCTTGACCGCGACAATGGGCATCTGCACAGTGACGTTGAGGCCGGGGTGGGTGACGTGGGCCTTCTTGTAACGGAGACCCATGGGACGGATGAAGCTATGCGGGGAAAACTTGTTAGACAAAGAGATTCCAAGTAAATCATGACGACGTATACATACCGCTCGTATTTGGGGTTACGACGAGTGAACTCAGAACCAACAAAGGTAGGCTGGGTAATCATGCGCTTCCACGACTTCTTCTTGGTCTTGGCACCAGTCTTGACAACCTTGAACATCTCCTCCTCCGAGATACCTCTAACCTTAGGCAGCGGCACCGAGAACTTCGCAGCCTTCTCAGCTCTCCGGTTTTTAATAGACGATGAAATCGCCTTAGCAGCACCCGGGTTATTTCTATCCAGCAGGTAAGCCGGGACAGGAGCCGAGGGATCCTTCTCATCAGCAGTCTTGACATTGCGCTCCTCATGCTGCTTGATCTGCTTGCGCATCTGGATCTTCTCCTTGTGGCGCGCCTCAGCGTGCATCTTGGCACGGAGACCGCGCAGGTTCTGCGCATCCTTGGACGCCTTGTGAGCCATACGGGCCGTCTTCTTGCGGAGACGCTCCTCGTGGTCGAGACGACGACCGTGGAGCTTGACCGCCCGGTCCATGTATTCGTTCTGGGGCTGTATATCGGGAATGGCATGTTAGTTTATCGATGCGACGGGTGGATATCATTGGAATCTACCCCGGAGCGGCCTGACGAGTGCCGGCTCTCCCCGGGGAATATAATCCGGCTCAATGAGTCGATCGGTGTCATACCATGTTGGCTGGTGTCTAAACTGATGATTTCAAATATGTCGATGATAGGGCGGCTCTCTGCCTAAGTAATGCAATCGACGAAACAATGTCAAACTGCAATTCCGCAGCAACAATATCAGGTCCAATACAATCTCGGAGGCTCCGCTAAAAAAAAGTTGGCTTTACAAGGCGCGGCTACTTGGCAGAAAAAAAAATGTTATTTAGGGCGGTGAATACCGTATGGTGGGGCAGTCGGATGTTTACAGGGTCTGATAGGGTTACTGGTAGAACAGTTTTACCGCAGCTGGGTAAATTTCAACCAGGTATGGTGATGGATATGACGACGAGCTTGGTTGAAATGCGCGTTTGACCGCCGTGTTGCATTTGCCGGTTCATTACATATTGTTGTGTGTCTTTCTTTTTTTTTTCACTCTGTCGTTGATACCCCGAAGAAATCCGACATTCCGGTCCCAGATCCCACCAAAATGAGCCAATTCCTCCTCCGCTCCGCCACCGAGCTCCGGGCCGTCGTCGCCCCCCGCATGGNACGTTGCACCCACCACGCCCATTCCCACGGCCACCCCCACCCCGGTAATCACCCCCGTGGCGCTCGTAGTCCCGAAGAAGTCCAACACGGCCCCTCTCTCCGCCGCCACTGTCAACCTCCTTCCCATTCTTCGCGCTCAGCCCTCGCACTATATTACCATTCACATCCACGGACACCCATTCTTGGTGACTAAGGGTGATAGTCTCCGGTTGCCGTTCCGGATGCCGGGGATGGTTCCTGGGGATAAGCTCCGGTTGAACCGGGCTAGTATTATTGGATCGCGTGATTTGACGATGAAGGGGGCGCCGTTTATTGATGAGAGATTGTTTGAGTGTGAGGCTGTTGTGTTGGGGGAGGAGGCGGAGCCTTTGCAGGTGAAGTTGAAGACGAAGAGGAGACAACGGAAGATTAAGCATGCGAGAAGCAAGCACAGATATACGGTTTTGCGGATATCAGAGTTGAAGATTAACGATGTGCCGACTTAGAGGGCAAAGATGAGATGATGATGGATTCGAGACTGGTGGTCTCCATGTAACAATACACTGTACATTTACCTGCGCATTCAACATTTCACGGACAATATTTCACATGGACTATGACGTAATGATTGATAATAGGAGTAAGTGTTTTCATGTCAACATATACATCAAGATAAACATTAAGGTCGTTCAACAAAAACAAACAATCTAAAAGAAGCAAAGAACCTACACAAAAAGTTCACAACACTATACACCACCTCACCCCGACGCCGGGTCACCTTGTTTTTCCGGCTCCGGACGATTTCTCTTCATCAATGTCTTCTCAACACTATGCCAATAAGCTTCTGGCCAAGTCTGTCGTACATCGTCTTCGCTTGGCATCCGCTCCTTACACCGTAGGTAAATACTATGAATAAGACGACTAAAGATCTCCTCATCCATGGGCAACACCTTTCCGGGATATTCAACAGGGTACAAGAAAGTATCACTAGGATCAAGCAAGTCAGCGCAAGTCGGCCGCATAGTACTATCCCGTGTTAGACAACGCCGCATAGTCCGGATAAGCGACGGAGGAACCATCACATCACCCTTCCCCAGAGCAGGGAACTCGATGACGAAATCGGGGTTGACGATAGCCTGACAACGGAACATGTTGTTTGATAGGTAGGCAAAAGGAGGNCATCGTCCTCACTTGGCATCCGCTCCTTACACCGTAGGTAAATGCTATGAATAAGACGACTAAAGATCTCCTCATCCATAGGCAACACCTTTCCGGGATATTCAACAGGGTACAAGAAAGTATCACTAGGATCAAGCAAGTCGGCGCAAGTTGGCCGCATGGTACTATCCCGTGTTAGACAACGCCGCATAGTCCGGATAAGCGACGGAGGAACCATCACATCGCCCTTCCCTAGAGCAGGGAACTCGATGACGAAATCGGGGTTGACGATAGCCTGACAACGGAACATGTTGTTTGATAGGTAGGCAAAAGGAGGGGCACCATATACAATCTGGTAAAGGATACATCCCAGAGCCCAGACATCCGTTGGCTTTCCAATTTTGATAACGCGTTGGTGCATGCGGGGGCGGGGCCGAAGATGGGCATCGGGAAATTCGGAGAGAGATTCAGGAGACATGTAATTTGGCGTGCCAATGTGGTCGCTACGGTGTACATTGGCCGTCTTGTCCGTTTGAATAGCATTGGCAATGCCAAAGTCGATAAGTTTCAGACGACCCTGGACAATAACGAAATTGGCAGGCTTCAAATCAGAGTGGACTACTTCATGGTCATGAATGGTACGAACGCACTCCAGCATCTCTTTCCACCAGTAACGAGTGAAAACGGGGTCGAACTTGCTGTCGCCTATGTCCTCACGAGTTTTGAGAAGCGTATTCATGTCCAATTCTCCCAGTTCCAAGACCTAGATATATGTTAGTACTCGACGTCTCGGCTGACTTCGTCAAACAACTTACCAAACTCAAGATATTCTTCTTGGCGTTCATCTCGTAATCCAAGAGACCGATAACTCGTTCAACGTTCCGCAACTTTTTCAACAAGGCAATTTCCAGTTTGAACCCTTCGATACTTTTTGGCTCAGCAAATTCCAAGTCAATTCTCTTGATAGCCCATGTCCGTCCATTCTCCGACATTGCTCTCCAAACTTTACCACTGGCACCCTTTCCAAGACAGTCCATGCGTGTATAAGTCCGGCCATTGACCTTGAGATAGTTTACCTTGGGCGACTTTTCCTTCTCCTTGTCTTTTTCTTTCTCCTTTTGCTTCTCTTTTTCCTTTTCTGTTTCTGGGGCGTGATTCTGTGCAGGTGGTGATCCTGCTGGGCGGCGTCTCTTGTCTTGCGCCGTAGACGCCCGAGGATTTCGATCGGGTGAAGGTGCGCGGGGTTCTGGTGCTGGCGAGGCCTCGGGTCTACGTCCCCGTGCTTTATCGAGCATTGATTTTACGTGTGGTGCCCTAGATGAATCAGACATTGGCGCAATATCGTTTGCATGGCCTTCATCCTGTGCTGGGGCGTTGTTACTTTCGGCACGTGATTGTCTATAGCCGTTGAACTCGTGGTCTATAAGAGGTTCCTGAACTGGCGATCGGGAAATCGGTTTCGGAATCGGCTGTGGAGTTATTCTCGGCAATGGTCTTGAACGAGGCGGTGGGCTGACTGAAGCACGACTGTTCTGGTGCGCATCGCGATATGATGCCGCCATTCCTCTTTGATCCATGTCTTGTCGATCCACTCGCGGTTCTAAAGCTGCCGGTACATTGACAGGCGGCATTTCTATATCCATTGCGTCGGGATGGGGTTCCGGTGGTGCATCTTGTTGCATTTCACAATCCATGTCCTCTTCGCTTGATCTCAACCGACCACGACGAGCTGGGGCGGCCAACAAACTACTCGACATCTTATTCAACCGCCTAAAACTCGAATGACTTTTTAAAGCAGGATTCTCCTCCATTCGACTCGATAGAAACCTTGAGACACTTGAAGCCTCCATGGGAACATGTGGTCTAGCAACTGTTGATGGGACTTCCTTGTGGGACTGAACTTCGGCTTCGCTTCTGTAGTTACGACCTCTCTCACTAGAATTAGTTCCAGACCTTTCAAGTCTAGTTCCTGGACCTGGGGTATATGGATCATGTGGTATTGAGTGACCGGCGCTACTAACACTCGTCCCCGTGGAACTAACGACACTTCTATGTCCACCGAAATCAGTGCGACTGGCTGGTCTCGTGGACACCCGAGAGTGACTTGAAGCAGAGTTTGTACTGACGGCAGATGTATTCGCAGAGGTAGCTGATGCCCCGGACACACCGGTCCGTGACACTGACGTGCTACGCCGACGACCAATCTGACTTGCGCTCTGTGGGGTGTTGCTTAAGCGGACGACGCGCTTCCGTGGGGGACTTGGTTCGTCGCGGCGGGTACGGACTTGGTTTGGTGGAGACTCATGACGTTGTTCGACAAAGCTACTGGGACGAGAGTTTCGTGGTGTTTGTTCATCGGTACTAACTCCGTGACGGTGATACGACGCAGGCTGTTCACGATGGCCATTGAGGAGACTCCGGCGCCGGGCCAACATTGGTGGTGGCGATGCGGGCTTCGGGGTGGCATATTGGTTTTCGTTGTCGAGTAAAGCCCGTGTAACGGCACTTAGTCGGATAGGAACGGGGATTTCATCGTCAGAATCGTCAAGAGCTTGTGCAGCAAAACGCGAAGGTTGATGTGGAGCATGTGAAGCGGAGGCGGAGGCGGCAGCGGAGTTGGAAGCGTTCGATTCGTAACGGCGAAGGTTAATGCTGGATAATGGCCGACCAGGTGGCGCGCGCGTTGTCGAAGTTCGTCGGGTCACTAATGCCTGTGGTTTCGGGGTTGGCGAAACGTCCATTGTGTTGGACTCGGACTGTGGTGGGGGGGCTGAGAATGATTGCCGTATTTCGGTCAAGTGTAATTCGTTTATCGATATTCTCGCGAGTCGGTCAATGTCTAGAACTCGATGGTGGCTGATAAGTATCGGCGCTGCGGGCAGTTGTATATTGGCAACAAAAGATGCAAATGGTACTGAAAAAAGTTCCAGTAAATTCTATAATGAAGGGTCTACGTCACGATATTCCAGGTTAGAGAAAAGTTCAACCCTGCATTCCGACATGTTGACATGACTAACCGTGTTTACTTTCCGCGTGCTCCACTCTAACAATGGCGGCAGTTCAGCAGGTTTAGCAGAATATCGTGGGATCACTCTCAACGGCATCCTTTGTTCCGCGTGCAGGCGGTCCTGGGCTCAAATCGTTCGCCCGTGTGTCCTCTTTTCTTCGCTGTGCAGATGGATGTGTGATGAT
Source organism: Huntiella omanensis (assembly GCA_000833645.1). Lineage (NCBI taxonomy): Eukaryota > Fungi > Ascomycota > Sordariomycetes > Microascales > Ceratocystidaceae > Huntiella > Huntiella omanensis. The sequence continues at coordinate 19,987 of JSUI01006314.1, read as the reverse complement.
GCACGCATGGGGGTCACCAGAGCGCGATCAGTTGCCCGGTCAACTAACCCACCCGCTTAAGGTCAAGGGTTATGATTGGTCAGGATGTCATGCGAGGTCTTTTTTTTTACTCTATTGATGTATTGATTTTTGTCCAATATTCTGAGCAAGGTTGAGGGTAGCTGCGGGCTGCTTCTCGTCTATGCATTTCGAGATTATAAGCTTCTGCAGGTGCATAGAGTGCTCACTCGAGAACTACCAAGAGACAGACAATGCCATCTCATGATTTGGGTCTATTGGATGATCATGTACCGAGTTATCGTCATCAGGGTTGTTCGTTGTCATGGGCTCGAGAAGTATGGTCAAAAAATATCACATGTTGTTGACACATGAGGGTTGCGCAACCCTTGTGTTTCTATCATAGAAGCCGCATGTTGGTGTGACATGACATGTTGAAAACGGAATGCGGAATTACTCAACAGACAAGTCTAGACAGACTTGTAAAACCTCAACAGTGACGATGACGCTCTAAACTAAATCGCGACAAGACAGTATCACACATTCACATGTAGCAACAATTTCAAGTGGTTGTGTTTTTTAAGGAGTTTTGATTCAATTGATGAATATTTTACTTTTTGTTTTTGATCATCATAATGAACGAGACGTTTAGTCGAAGAGACCGAAGCCCATGTCATCATCGGACTCCTCCTTCTCCTCCTCCTTCTTCTCCTCAACAGCCTCCTCAGCAGCGGCACCACCGGCAGCAGCAGCGCCACCGGAAGCGGCAGCGGCACCACCGGAGGAAACGGAAGCCAGCTTGGTGGAACCCTCAGCGATCAGCTGTAAGTAACGAGTTAGTATATGTGTTGGTAGGTAGATATGCTCGAGAGCAAATTGGATGGGGTCAAAAAACGTACCTCAGAGATGTCCTTGCCCTCAAGCNGCAGCAGCAGCGCCACCGGAAGCGGCAGCGGCACCACCGGAGGAAACGGAAGCCAGCTTGGTGGAACCCTCAGCGATCAGCTGTAAGTAACGAGTTAGTATATGTGTTGGTAGGTAGATATGCTCGAAAGCAAATTGGATGGGATCAAAAACGTACCTCAGAGATGTCCTTGCCCTCAAGCTCAGCCAGGAGCTGGGACAGGCGGGCATCATCACCCTCAATGCCGACGGCAGAGAGAACCTTGGTGATGGCCTCCTTGGTAGGGGCGGCACCGGCCAGGGAAAGCAGAAGGTAAGCAGCGAGGTACTTCATTGTGAATTCTGCAAGGTATGTTAGTCGTCTGGTTGTTGGTTGTTGAATTTTGTAACGCCGACGTCTGTTCAATTCGAGTGTATTGGAAGTATCGATTTCGTCGAAGTTGGTCGGTTCTGGAAGTCGGAAAAACACCGTTGTGTCTATCACTATTCAATGCGTTTCGGTATCTGTCGTCATGTCGTAATATTCTTGGACTTCGTCATGTTCAAGACGGCGGGGCAGGTGGCGGGGTGCCCATGTTCAACGGGTAAAAGTCGTCTGTAAGAATAGCAGAATGGCGAGGACCGATAATCCAATACACCGTCCAAGACGACGTCAACGTCCCAAGGTACCAGGTGTACTCACATTTGTATAGACACGAGAGGTCAATCGATTTAACCGCGGAAATTGAGGCGGAGACTGAGATCTTCGGAGTCGTTTAAGACGCTTGTGATAAAAAAGAGAAGCTTCAATCCAGAGCCACAAAAATGTTCAGCCTTTTTTTGATATGCCCATGGTTTGTGTGCGCTTTAGACTGGTTAGGGCGAGCCGTGTGGCGCTGTGGGTCTAGGATTTGCCCATCTGCCCCGCTATCTCTGATTGGCTGTCAGCGCCACAGAACAGTTTGCCACCGCCACATGCTGACTAAGGAAGCAAGCATGCCCTGGGGCTGTCGTNTGCTTATAAGTAAAGCAGTAAGGACGAGAAGCTTCTGCCTGCCTGGTTTATTATAAACAGCAGGACCGCCCACGTTTGCCTCGTCGTAACTTTACTCTGTAGTTCCCCCTTTATCGTCCAAATTGCGCGTTCAATCGTGCACATCTTGTCTAGGCGATTTCTAATTAATCGCGAGTGAAATCATCGCAAAAAACCGTCCGGAAACNCGTACCTCAGAGATGTCCTTGCCCTCAAGCTCAGCCAGGAGCTGGGACAGGCGGGCATCATCACCCTCAATGCCGACGGCAGAGAGAACCTTGGTGATGGCCTCCTTGGTAGGGGCGGCACCGGCCAGGGAAAGCAGAAGGTAAGCAGCGAGGTACTTCATTGTGAATTCTGCAAGGTATGTTAGTCGTCTGGTTGTTGGTTGCTGAATTTTGTAACGCCGGCGTCTGTTCAATTCGAGTGTATTGGAAGCATCGATTTCGCGGAAGTTGGTCGATTCTGGAAGTCGGAAAAACACCGTTGTGTCTATCACTATTCAATGCGTTTCGAAATCGGTCGTCATGTCGCAATGTTCTCGGACTTCGTCATGTTCAAGACGGCGGGGCAGGCGGCGGGGTGCCCATGTTCAACGGGTAAAAGTCGTCTGCAAGAATAGCAGAATGGCGAGGACCGATAATCCAATACACCGTCCAAGACGACGTCAACGTCCCAAGGTACCAGGTGTACTCACATTTGTATAGACACGAGAGGTCAATCGATTTAACCGCGGAAATTGAGGCGGAGACTGAGATCTTCGGAGTCGTTTAAGACGCTTGTGATAAAAAAGAGAAGCTTCAATCCAGAGCCACAAAAATGTTCAGCCTTTTTTTGATATGCCCATGGTTTGTGTGCGCTTTAGACTGGTTAGGGCGAGCTGTGTGGCGCTGTGGGTCTAGGATTTGCCCATCTGCCCCGCTATCTCTGATTGGCTATCAGCGCCACAGAACAGTTTGCCACCGCCACATGATGACTAAGGAAGCAAGCATGCCCTGGGGCTGTCGTTGCTTATAAGTAAAGCAGTAAGGACGAGAAGCTTCTGCCTGCCTGGTTTATTATAAACAGCAGGACCGCCCACGTTTGCCTCGTCGTAACTTTACTCTGTAGTTCCCCCTTTATCGTCCAAATTGCGTGTTCAATCGTGCACATCTTGTCTAGGCGATTTCTAATTAATCGCGAGTGAAATCATCGCAAAAAACCGTCCGGAAACGTCATTAATGGGTCGCGTTCCATTTGTTAGCGACAAGCTTTGAGTTCTCGGACTATTTGGCGCTTCTTGTGCCTAGATTGCTGCCTTTGGCCTTTGTTGCCTGTGATATCCATCTACAAACGACTTATCAAGCGCGATCGCGCTCTTTGATAAGATTTAGTCTTGTGAAGTCGTGAACTTAATAGAGGTGTATATCCGTAAGCCCATTATGTCATCGGTATGTCCATTTTGTAGCGATGCGTCACGCGATCCATGTGTAGCCTTTGTTATTGCGATAACTCACTAACACTGTAGCGGGCAGATTACCAATCTTTTAGCATCTATCCAAGGCTCGGGTCAGCCACCAGCTGCGGGCAGCGCGCGGCCTGTAAACAATGGCCCTTCAAGAACCGGCTATTCAGGCACCGGTCGCCCCTCCCCCTCCGCATCACGACCTACCGAACGTCCATCGGCTTCCCGGGCATTGCCCTCAAGACCACCCACCAAGGCCACCGTAACGAGGCCCACGCCATCAAATGGCGTCACAAAACCCCTTAACGGCTCTACCCGGCCACAGCCCTCAAAACCAGTAGCTGCTTCAAATACATCGAATGCAGCGCCACCGAAGAAGGGCTCCTTTGCCGAAATCATGCAACGCGCTCAATTGGCGCAGGAGAAGATGGGAAAGGTCGGCCAGATTCAGCACAAAAAGGTGGATGCGGGAATGTCCAGGAAAGAGCGCATGGAGCAGCTTGAGAAGCTCAAGGCTGAACACAAGACGGCTAGCAAGCGTAGTAGTGCCGCGAAGACGCGGTCAGCATCTACCTCCAAAGAGCGCTCAACACCAGGCGCCTCATCATCTGGTAAAGGCACAGCCAAGTCGAAAAAACCCCCCGTCCCAGAGAAGAAGGTACGGAAGGCACCNAGCACAAAAAGGTGGATGCGGGAATGTCCAGGAAAGAGCGCATGGAGCAGCTTGAGAAGCTCAAGGCTGAACACAAGACGGCTAGCAAGCGTAGTAGTGCCGCGAAGACGCGGTCAGCATCTACCTCTAAAGAGCGCTCAACACCAGGCGCCTCATCATCTGGTAAGGGCACAGCCAAGTCGAAAAAGCCCCCCGTCCCAGAGAAGAAGGTACGGAAGGCACCACCGAGTACTGGCTACACTGGCACTGCCCGGCCTAGCGCTACCGGGAGCAGATTGAAGCCTTCAGGTCCTCTTGGATCTGCCATATTAGGTACTGGAGTCCGGCGTCCAGCAGCCCGCCCGTCCAGATATGACGACGACGAGGAAGAGGACATGGACGACTTCATTGCGGATGAAGACGACGAGGAAGAACCACATGACTACCGCCGGCCAGCCCCTAGATATCGGTACGCCGACGACTATGACTCGGATGGCTCCTCAGACATGGAAGCCGGCCTTAGCGAGATCGACTTGGAAGAAGCCCGCGCACAACGCGAAGCTATTGCGGCGGATCGGTGGGAGGCACAACAGGAGCTCAAGCGGAAGGAGGAGAAGGAGCGGCGGAAGAGAGAAGCGATGCGAGGTCGCTAAGTCGTGGTGGTGGTGTCGGCTTTGGCGGACGGCTGGTTGCATTGCATGTTACGGTTCAACTTTAGACAAGGGCTCGGGATTGGGACCAGTATTCTTTTGTTTTTTTTTGTTTTGCGATATCAGCATTTTGGCTGNACGCCGACGACTATGACTCGGATGGCTCCTCAGACATGGAAGCCGGCCTTAGCGAGATCGACTTGGAAGAAGCCCGCGCACAACGCGAAGCTATTGCGGCGGATCGGTGGGAGGCACAACAGGAGCTTAAGCGGAAGGAGGAGAAGGAGCGGCGGAAGAGAGAAGCGATGCGAGGTCGCTAAGTCGTGGTGGTGGTGTCGGCCTTGGCGGACGGCTGGTTGCATTGCATGTTACGGTTCAACTTTAGACAAGGGCTCGGGATTGGGACCAGTATTCTTTTGCTTTTTTTTTTGTTTTGCGATATCAGCATTTTGGCTGTGGTTGGACTTGACCGGTTGGCCTTTGTGGTTACTTATGTGGCGAGTCTTGCTGCAGTTTGGTTTTTTCGTTTATTCTTTTTTCTTTGAATTTGGAGTTTAGCGCTTTTTTTGCTTTAGGTTGGTTCACGATATTGATATTGGTTATTCGGCTCTTGTTATGATAGAGCCATGATTCTGTTTATGGTTGTATGGTGCGGGATAGTGAATATCAACAGAGATTTCGTCCTTGGCCCTTTGCCAGTTTTGCATTCTTCTCCAAATTATTCAAACATACCTGATCATCTGAATTACGCTAGTAAGAGGGGGTTGCAAGTATACATAAATACATTCTATAATTTCTATTCCATCTACCGCTTCCGCAACTCGCCCTGATCCGTAGGTAACGCCGTCGTCGAGCCCACCGAGTTCTGTGCAGCAAGCAACAAATCAAGTTCCTCTGGAGCCATACCTTGAAGCTTTCTATGCACATCAACCACACGCTTGGGGTCTACCTCGCCCACAAGGGCAATGTTCGTAGCCAGCATCTGCTGGAAAGGCTCCGCGACNAGCTAGTAGGAGGGGGTTGCAAGTATACATAAATACATTCTATAATTTCTATTCCATCTACCGCTTCCGCAACTCGCCCTGATCCGTAGGTAACGCCGTCGTCGAGCCCACGGAGTTCTGTGCAGCAAGCAACAAATCAAGTTCCTCTGGAGCCATGCCTTGAAGTTTTCTATGCACATCAACCACACGCTTGGGGTCCACCTCGCCCACAAGGGCAATGTTCGTAGCCAGCATCTGCTGGAAAGGCTCCGCGACCAACCTCCCCGTCACATCAAACCAGTCGTTGAACTTGGCCGTGAACTCCAACTGTCTCTTCTTTCCAGACTTGTCCTCTACGGTGGCATTAACATGGTAAATGGGCTCCTTCTTCTCAACGCGGGTAGCGATAGTAAGTTTGGACCCGTTGGGAGCTACACCGGTGTATATCGTGCCACGGACTACGAACCAGTCCCAAAGGTAACCGATGCCACAAAAGAGAGCGTATAGGCCGACGGCGATGGCAGTGTACGTCTTGGTGGGCTCAAAGCCGTAGGTATAGTCCCAGTAGAAACAGGCGGCGGCGGTGCCAACAGCGGCAAAGCCAAGAGAAAGTTGCACATCGGTGAGAGTGTGGATCTGGTTGAATTTGAGCGAGTTGAGGTAGACAGGGACGGTCTCATCCGTGGTGGCCTTAAGGTCTTGATAGTGACACTGGTTAGCGGGAAGAAAGACACAGTAGCATATACCAATGTAACGTACCAGGCAAACTGTAAATAGAAATCTTCTCAGCCATGGTGATCAATGGCAGCGTTGCGCTGGTAATGAATGTATTTAGCGACAAAAGAACAAATAGAGTCGTCGCAAAAGTCACACGCTTTGGTGATATATTCCCACGTCAAGGGAAGGCTTGCGCTGCAAGCTGGCTTGTTAGCTGGGAGCTTAGTCAGCGGCGTTTTTGGGCGTACGGACCAGGGTACAGCGTCATTGTGAGGATAGATTGACGATGATATTGACGGCGAATTGGCTATTCGTGATTTCGCTTTTTGGTATATATTGATTTGGAAACGATTTTGAAATGGGCTTGTTGGTACAGCAGACGATCCCGCGGGATCCCCAGCTTTTGTAAGCTTTAGTGGCGACGGGACAATGGGAATATATGCTGACTTGGATATAGCTACTGGATTTTGGTGCCTATCACCATTGTAATGGTAAGTTTTGGACGACTGCGTTTATACCGAGAAAGTCAAAACTAATCGCTTTATTCACAGGTTCTCACTGGTATCCTCCGCCATTACGCCACTGTCTTCCTCACTACACCCCCCAAGAAACAAGAGCCCCGGGCGATTCGCGAACANGTTTTTGGGCGTACGGACCAGGGTGTAGCGTCATTGTGAGGATAGATTGACGATGATATTGATGAAGAATTGGCGATTCGTGCTTTCGCTTTTTGGTATATATTGATTTGGAAACGGTTTTGAAATGGGCTCGTTGGTACAGCAGACGATCCCGCGGGATCCCCAGCTTTTGTAAGCTTTAGTGGCGACGGGACAATGGGAATGTATGCTGACTTAGATATAGCTATTGGATTTTGGTGCCTATCACCATTGTAATGGTAAGTTTCGGACGACTGCGTTTATACCAAGAAATTCAAAACTAATCGCTTCATTCACAGGTTCTCACTGGTATTCTCCGCCATTACGCCACTGTCTTCCTCACTACACCCCCCANCACCCCCCAAGAAACAAGAGCCCCGGGCGATTCGCGAACAACGCTTCCTCCAATTCGGTATCGCCACCCGCTCCAACTACTTTGTTCTAACCAAGAAGTCCTTCGAGACGCGCCGTGATGCTCTCATTTCTGCGTATGAGTCGGGTGCTTTCCTGAAAGACCCCGGGGCAGTGGGACAGCCTCCGGCTAACCCGTTGACGGACCCTGGCGCTATGGACGGAATGATGGGCATGATGAAGAATAACATGGCGATGATTATTCCGAATACGCTGATTATGAGCTGGATTAATGCTTATTTCAGTGGTTATGTTATTAGTGAGTNCCACTGTCTTCCTCACTACACCCCCCAAGAAACAAGAGCCCCGGGCGATTCGCGAACAACGCTTCCTCCAATTCGGTATCGCCACCCGCTCAAATTACTTTGTTCTAACCAAGAAATCCTTCGAGACGCGCCGTGATGCTCTCATTTCTGCGTATGAGTCGGGTGCTTTCCTGAAAGACCCCGGAGCAGTGGGACAGCCTCCGGCTAACCCGTTGACGGACCCTGGCGCTATGGACGGAATGATGGGTATGATGAAGAATAATATGGCGATGATTATTCCGAATACGTTGATTATGAGCTGGATTAATGCTTATTTCAGTGGTTATGTTATTAGTGAGTTTCTTCAGCGAGGTATTGGTTCCTGGGTGCTAACGATTGATAGTGAAACTCCCCTTCCCTATTACGATCAAGTTCAAGAGTATGCTTCAGGCTGGTGTCGCCACCAAGGACATGGACCCCCGGTGGATGTCTTCCATCTCGTGGTACATTCTCTGTATCTTTGGTCTTCAGCCTGTCTTCAACTTTATCCTCGGCAGCAATGGTAAGTCTCCACATACTGGCTAAAGCGAACAATATCTAACTTTCCAAAGCCGCCAACCAAATGGCCCAGCAAATGGGTGGTGCGCCCCCACAAAACATGTTTGCCCCCGGTCAAGATCCCGACAAGCAATTCAAAGCCGAGGCGGAAAACCTCGCTGTTATTGACCACTACTCGGTCCTCGACTCTGTTGAGGAGCGTCTTTTGGAGAGCATTCACGTGTAAATCACACCATATTATACCCAAATATACAAATCTTTATTCCATAAGCAAAACGCAAAAAGTCTATACAAGTCCCATGTACCCTCAAACTCCTTTTCACCAAATATGCAGTTCGTACTAGTCCCACCAGTAGCAGATACCAAGACCATCTCGGGCCATGCTGCCTTTGATTTTGTATGGGGCCTTGCGGAGGGTTGGGTCATCGGCCTGGGAAGGGCCATCGGGGGTTTGATCGTGCCATTCTTCGTCAATGACTTGGAAACGCACCATTTCGTTGTTATCCATGATAAGTGTTTCGACAGAGCCGTCTTCGTTGGGATATTTCCAAACCCAGGTTTGGTTTTGGTGATCGCTGCGAATGAATGTTAGTAAAAAGACAGGTCAGGACATGAGATAGCCTTGACTTACTATTCTACACCTTGAGGGAGGCTGTCTTGTTCGACAAAGATGTCGTCGAAGAAATCTGTGCGGACTGAGGTGGTGTTAGTTTGGTAGGTAAACGAACGATCAGAACTAGCTTACGATAGATGCCCTTGNTTTGTATGGGGCCTTGCGGAGGGTTGGGTCATCGGCCTGGGAAGGGCCATCGGGGGTTTGATCGTGCCATTCTTCGTCAATGACTTGGAAACGCACCATTTCGTTGTTATCCATGATAAGTGTTTCGACAGAGCCGTCTTCGTTGGGATATTTCCAGACCCAGGTTTGGTTTTGGTGATCGCTGCGAATGAATGTTAGTAAAAAGACAGGTAAGGACATGGTATAGCTTTGACTTACTATTCTACACCTTGGGGGAGACTGTCTTGTTCGACAAAGATGTCGTCGAAGAAATCTGTGCGGACTGAGGTGGGGTTAGTTTGGTAGGTAAACGAATGATCAGAACTAGCTTACGATAGATGCCCTTGGGCGTGGAGCTTCGTATTCTGCCGAGCATGACTTCTCCTCTGAATGGTCTGAAGACAACGACGCGGAATTCGACTGTGGGGTGTTAGTTTGTGCACCACAGATATCCTCAAAGATCAGACGAACCATTGACGTTGACAAGGCCGTCTCCATGACCAATCAATCCTTCTGAAGCCCATAACAAATCATACAGACATATACACAAGCCAATACCTTGAACCACCTATTTCATGTTAGTCTCGGCGCATAAAGCTAGCCAATCTTAACATACTCTGTTCGCATATTTGGCATTGATGTTATACTCAATGGCATCTCTACTGCGCTTGGAGAAGTCGTCAGGCGCAATCTGCACCAGATCGGCAATTTTAGTCTAGCAATGGTGTTAGTATATCCATTGTGTTCCCTGAGATAATCTTAAGATGGGACGACTTACGAGAATAAACATAATTCTGATTTCGTTGGTTGCGACGAGCTCTCAGTTGATGGGTGGAAGTCGTCTCGGCGCAAACCCTGATGTGGAAAATTTATTAAGCTACAGCGGTGACGTAGAGGCAGTAACCCTGGATATGTGATTTCCAATGTAGTAACGGATATGGTAATGATGATATCGTTGATGTTAACATTCAGGCAGTTACACTAAAACTAACAAGTCGACAGAACTTGCCTATTGCATCTACAATCGTATCAAAACAACCACATCTTATTGTAATCTTCATCAAACTCTATGCACATCACGTGATCGCTTACAATGTTGTTCAAGTGGTACACCCACCCAATCAAAAACGCGCATCTCAACCACCATGGGCATACAGGGATTCGTCGCGGCCCAGAAGCTCNGGAGAAGTCGTCAGGCGCAATCTGCACCAGATCGGCAATTTTAGTCTAGCAATGGTGTTAGTATATCCATTGTGTTCCCTGAGATAATCTTAAGATGGGACGACTTACGAGAATAAACATAATTCTGTTTTCGTTGGTTGCGACGAGCTCTCAGTTGATGGGTAGAAGTCGTCTCGGCGCAAACCCTGATATGGAAAATTTATTAAGCTACAGCGGTGACGTAGAGGCAGTAACCCTGGATATGTGATTTCCAATGTAGTAACGGCTATGGTAATGATGATATCGTTGATGTTAACATTCAGGCAGTTACACTAAAACTACCAAGTCGACAGAACTTGCCTATTGTATCTACAATCGTATCAAAACAACCACATCTTATTGTAATCTTCATCAAACTCTATGCACATCACGTGATCGCTTACAATGTTGTTCAAGTGGTACACCCACCCAATCAAAAACGCGCATCTCAACCACCGTGGGCATACAGGGATTCGTCGCGGCCCAGAAGCTCATGCGCCTAACCTTGCCTCTTTTTCTCCCCATCACTCTTCAAATAACACTCCAATCAATCATTGGTTTCCATCGTGCGTCGATGGCGATTTTTGAATTTTCCATCAAAGTCTAGAGATTCGGTCTCTGACGTTTTTTCTGTTCGATTTTTCAACCTCCCTTCTCTCTCTGATCGCGTTGCTTTTTTTGCTTATTCCTTTTTCCCTCTGTTTTGAACACGTCCACGATAGCCTCGTGTGTCGGATTTACTATCGCGAGTAACAACAGTTTTGACTTTTTCGCCTTTCATCTAATTTCTTNCTTGCCTCTTTTTCTCCCCATCACTCTTCAAATAACACTCCAATCAATCATTGGTTTCCATCGTGCGTCGATGGCGATTTTTGAATTTTCCATCAAAGTCTAGAGATTCGGTCTCTGACGTTTTTTCAGTTCGATTTTTCAACCTTCTCCTCTCTTTGATCGCGTTGCTTTTTTGCTTATTCCTTTTTCCCTCTGTTTTGAACACGTCCACGATAGCCTCGTGTGTCGGATTTACTATCGCGAGTAACAGCAGTTTTGACTTTTTCGCCTTTCATCTAATTTCTTCAACCGTTCATTCTGTTCTGGGAGTATAGTCTCTTATATTGATAGGAAACTGCTTTCTCCTTTGCTGTCCATTTTCCTAGTCTTTCCCCTTTTCGATACGTACAGTCCCCTTTTCAGCACAATGTCATACAACTACGGAGCGCCTCCCCCTCCGCCGCCCACCCAGTCGGGCTCGTCTTACGGGACCAACACCAACCCGTATAACGCGCAGTCTAACCGTGGTGGAGCTGGCGGTGGCCGCGNCCACGATAGCCTCGTGTGTCGGATTTACTATCGCGAGTAACAGCAGTTTTGACTTTTTCGCCTTTCATCTAATTTCTTCAACCGTTCATTCTGTTCTGGGAGTATAGTCTCTTATATTGATAGGAAACTGCTTTCTCCTTTGCTGTCCCTTTTCCTAGTCTTTCCCCTTTTCGATACGTACAGTCCCCTTTTCAGCACAATGTCATACAACTACGGAGCGCCTCCTCCTCCGCCGCCTACCCAGTCGGGCTCGTCTTACGGGACCAACACCAACCCGTATAACGCGCAGTCTAACCGTGGTGGAGCTGGCGGTGGCCGCGGTCGTGGAAATTATCGGCCGCACCATTCGCTTCCCGGATATCCGGATCCTAACAATGCTGCTTTCCACCACCCAGGTGGTGCCACTGGCTACCAGCCCCCCCAATATGCCTCTAACTACTGGTCCGCAGACCCTTCTCATGGAGCCGCGGCCGCTGCTTCAGCGTACCCTCACCAGACCGGTGCACAGACTGCCGGACANGCGGTCGTGGAAATTATCGGCCGCACCATTCGCTTCCCGGATATCCGGATCCTAACAATGCTGCTTTCCACCACCCAGGTGGTGCCACTGGCTACCAGCCCCCCCAATATGCCTCTAACTACTGGTCTGCGGACCCTTCTCATGGAGCTGCGGCCGCTGCTTCGGCTTACCCTCACCAGACCGGTGCACAGACTGCCGGACATGCCCCACAGGGAGCTGCTGCGGCAGCTTACTATGGAGCGTACGGGCAGCCAGCGTATCCCCCCCAGCCAGTGTATGGGGGTGATGGTTCGTATGGCAGCCAACCCGGATACCCAGCTCCGTACAGCGCGCAAGGCGCTTGGCCGCCGGCGACGACTCAGAGCGTTCCATTTACTAGTGGTGGAAATCACCGTGGTGGTCGTGGTGGGTACAATGATCGCGGTGGCCACCGTGGAAACCACAACGCACATGGAAGCCATGGGAGCCATGGATCTGCTGAGCAGCAGCATCCCGGACGCTTCGGTCAGAACAATTTTGACCGTCGCACTTCTGGCCCGCCCGTTTACCACTATGCCCCCCCTCCTGCCCCTCCTGCCGATAACTTCAAGAAGCCTGGCACCAACAACAACAATTCCAACAACCACCATCACCAGAACAACAGCAACAACAACAACAACAACAACAACTCGTTTGGTCAACATGGGCGTGGGCGTGGCAACTTCCGGGATAACAACCGGGGGCATGGCTTCCAGCATGGAGGACGTGGCGGACACAACAACCGCAATGGTTACAACAACCAAAACCAGCACCATTCCAACAACCACAACAGGCAGCACAATAACCAGCATAACAAGAAACAAGGTGGCGATGACAAGAATCACGGAGCCAAGGCGCATGACAATCACAAGAACAACAAGAACAACGACCATGGTGGCAATGCTGGTCAGAAGCCTGACAACCAGAAGAACCACAAGAAGAAGAGAAAGACCAACACTCTTGGTCTGACGCCTGGAGATGAGAGTGCATCTGATAATGACGAGAGCGAGGAGAAGTATCTTACTGAGATGATGGGCCAAGAGACACTTCAGTAAGAATTACTTTTAGGGAGTGATGTGGTTTAAAGTTTGTACTAACCAAAGTGTAGGATCACTGATTTGCCCGCGTACATCGAAGACCGTCGCAAGAACTTCCCCACCCGGGAGCGTATTGAGGCCAAGAAGTCAGCCGAGGAGGCGGCTCGCAAGGCCAAGCAGGAAGAGGAAGAGGCCACTCTCCTACAGAAGCAAGCAGCCAAGCTTCGCCGCGAGTTGCGCAAGGTAGAATCGTCTCTTAAGCGTAAACGTGACAAGACCGACGAAGGTGACGAGATGCGCCAGGAGTCTGAGGTGTCAGAGTCGGAGCCAGAAGAAGAGTCGTCCAAGGCGGGCGAAGATGATGCCAAGACCGATATGACAAGACACTGCAAGTACTTTTCGACGGGAGGTAGCTGTGGCAAGAAGAGCAAGTGCCGGTTTGTCCACGACCCGGCGGTTCGCGATGCAGCAATTCGGGAGAAGGAAGCGAACAATGGAAAAATGACGATCCGCCAGAGATTAATTCTGAATGACAAAGAGCAAGAGGACTTGGCGATTCTGGAGTCTATTGAGTATTTGCGGAATAAGGGAGCTATGGCTAAGGCGAGTATTGTTCTCCTGCAGCCCATGATTCCGTTCCCCAAGCCTAAGGAGCAAGGTGAGGAAGGAGAGGGGCAAGGTGTGAGTGAAAACGTCGAGAGCTCTGGTGATGGCGAGAAGAGTTTTAGTGAAGACGCTCTTCAAGATGAGATTGCTGCCCAAGAAGAAGTTTCTTCTGTGCCAGATGCTGTTGTAGGTGGTTCTGTTTCAGGCGGAAGTGTTGCTAGTGAGACGAAGCCTGAAGATGTTGAAAGTGGTTCAGAGCGGGGATTGTCAAGTTCTTTAAAGCAGATGACTCCATTGAATAACAGTCTGCCTCAAAAGCCCCCGTTGTCGGCTGTACCTGCGGGTAAATCTCATAACAAGAGACAGGGCCCTCGGGGATGACGGTGTAGAAATTAATAGTTTTTTTCTTGGGACGGAGTTTGGGTTTGTTTATTGTTTGAATATGCGGATTGGTTGGTAGTAAAATATGTATTCATTCTATTTTTATTTTCTAAGCAAACTTTGACCAAGCCTGTCGGGCTTTCACGGAGGCGGAACGCACAGAGCGGACTTTATCACCACTAGCTAGGGCTAGTGTCTTTTTAACCTTGGGAGCAATGGCAACAAGGTGAGATTCATCGACGATATCTGGAATGTCAGCAAGGAGTTTTACAGCCTCGAGACGAATAGCGGCGTAGGTCTCAGGTTGCACCTTGTTAGCCATGTCGGTAAGAGCCGGGAAAGTCCATTCCTCGGGAGTTTCTCCTGGGTCCTGGGCGTTAACCTGCGCTAACCTGACAGCGGCAGAAACCACTGAGGATGCATGTCCCGAGATGAGAGTCGGCGATACTGGGAGGAACTTCCCACGGAGCAGTGACAAAGCTGGCTGGGCTATTAATCCGGCGGGCATAGTAACCAAAGCGGTCAAAAGAGTCCGGAGGAGAGATGGAAGATCATCTTGGTACACGGTAGGTGGCAGATGTGGAAGTGATGTGATAAGGGCAAGTGTGGAAGAGAGTGTCGAGAGTGTCTTTTCGGAAGGATTCGGGAGGGAAGTTGATAGGAGGGGCGTTATGAGGGTTAAGTAGGCGCGGTGAGACCAAGTAGGTTTTGTCAAGGCCGGAGAGGGCTTGGCGAGAGCGGGATGGGCGATGAAAAGAGTGGGGTAAAGGGAAGTCAAGGAAAGACCGATAGAGGAGTTAAGTGGGAGGAGAGGGATGATGGAGAGGGCCTCGGACAGGCGAGAACCGGAAAGACGACGGAGAGCTCCGGAAAGAATGGAGAAGAGGGCTGTGGAGAGGGTTGGGTGGGGAGAGGTGGTTGTTGAAAGGGTCTTTAACCGGGAGGTTAAGAGGGTTAAAAGGAGAGGAGCCTCTTCAAAGGGGTGCTTATTGGAAAGGAGCGCGAGGAAGAGTGCTTGAGCTTCGGCTTCATGAACTGGTGGAGAAGGTGAAGAGAAGGGGGTTAGGTGTTGAAGAAGAANAGTGGGAGCAGAGGGATGATGGAGAGGGCCTCGGACAGGCGAGAACCGGAAAGACGACGGAGAGCTCCGGAGAGAATGGAGAATAAAGCCGTGGAGAGATTTGGGTGGGGAGAAGTGGTTGTTGAAAGGGTCTTTAACCGGGAGGTTAAGAGGGTTAAAAGGAGAGGAGCCTCTTCAAAAGCGTGCTTATTGGAAAGGAGCGCGAGGAAGAGTGCTTGAGCTTCGGCTTCATGAGCGGGTGGAGAGGGTGAAGAGAAGGGGGTTAGGTGTTGAAGAATCAGAGCTGGGGCCGGGCCGGAGGGGTATAGAGTTTTGACTGCCTCGGGATGAAGAGCTTGGAGAATGGGGGTGGCTAGAAGGGGGTGTTGACATAATGGGGTTTCTTGCACGGGGAGGTTCTCCAGGCTGGTGGATTGATAGACCTCGGGACCGGGGAGAGATGAGAGTAACGAGGTTGTTATCTCGGGGTGGAAGAGAGTGAAAGGGGCGTTTGCTAGACCGAGGGTTATTTGTTGGGAGGAAGAAAGAGAGGTGATGACGTAGGTTGTCAGGTGACCTAGGAAATATAAAAAGCGGCTCGTAGAATCAGAGGATACGTCATTGAAGGGTGCTTGAAGAGTCAGAACAGTGGACGTTGGGGTACTCTTAAGGAGAACCCTGTAGAGCGCCCGGATAATGGAAAGTCCCACAAGAGAAACGTCCACATGTTCCGCTTCAGTAACCTCCGTAACCACCACCTCCTTCTTATCGCCAGAGGTTAACAACCCCGGGAACCGCCCCTCAATATATCCAACCCAATTCTCACTTTCAATGCCCTGCGGGATCCCTCCATTCTTCTCTCTCGGCTTAGAAACTTCCAATGCTGTCCCGAAATTCATCAAGACGGCGTGGATACCAGTGAGCATGACCGACCAGGCAGGGTTAGCTCCTTGCTTAGCCGTCTGGGAAGTGGTGATGTCGCGGAGTAAATCGGTGGAGAGCCGGGAAATGATGGCGAGGAAATTGGCGTAGATGTTTCCTTTGGGGAGACCGGAGCAGCCGATGAAGGCGAGGCGGGANGTTAACGCGGTGAAGGCGGCGGAGTCTAATGTGGATGTATACGATGGGGCTAAGGCGACGTTTAAGAGGTCTGTGAACGATGAGGGAGACACTGTTGAGATGCGTTGGTACGCCTCGATCAAGTCGGTGGTGTGATCGTTTGATAAGCCCGTGGTATCCATCAATAGGCCCGTCAACTCCTTACAAACCGCCTCTCTATCTTTCTGCTCGAGAAGTAACTCCCTCTCTACACCCTTCTGTCCAGCAAGAAGTCCTAAAGCCTGTATAGCAGCTCTATCCAAGCCGACTCTCTCCGCAAACAACGGCTTTAATGTCTCTTCGAACAAGCCCTCCAGAACAGGGTCAATCGCCTTGAACACAGTCTTGTCTTGTTCAGACAAGGTAGTCGCATCTTGTAGATACAGTAAACGTACAGCCAGAACAGAATTTAACAATGTTAACAAGGCACTCTTGTGGTCTTTGGCCGTCGCATGGCGGAGGGTATCCTTGATGTGTGTGACAACGGGGGTAACCAACGGGGCAAACGCATCAAACTTGGCTCTCATAAGGGAAACAAGTAACTTGCCCGTTCCCGCGGCATACGTCGCGGAGGATAAATCATCCGNATCCTCATCAAGAGCCTTGGCAAGTGCCGTGAACAATGACAGTGTATCCTCCACAACATCGTCAACGTCCCCATTACGCACTTCATATTTCAGTCCAGCCCAGATCCCATCAGCATAAGGCGCTACATGGGTTTTCACAGGCGTATACCTTTCTACGCCGGCACGAAGAGTCCGGAGGATATCTAGTTTGACGTTCACGGCTGTAACGCCCTTGTCGAGTTTCTCGAGAAGGAAGGGGAATGCGTGGACGNTTGTGGTCTTTGGCCGTCGCATGGCGGAGGGTATCCTTGATGTGTGTGACAACGGGGGTAACCA
Source organism: Huntiella omanensis (assembly GCA_000833645.1). Lineage (NCBI taxonomy): Eukaryota > Fungi > Ascomycota > Sordariomycetes > Microascales > Ceratocystidaceae > Huntiella > Huntiella omanensis. Next base: position 2,839 of record JSUI01006314.1, on the reverse strand, counting down.
ACGGGGCAAACGCATCAAACTTGGCTCTCATAAGGGAAACAAGTAACTTGCCAGTTCCCGCGGCATACGTCGCGGAGGATAAATCATCCGTCGACTCTCTCAAAATAGACAACAAAAACGTCCTTAAATCATCCTCATCAAGAGCCTTGGCAAGTGCCGTGAACAACGACAATGTATCCTCCACAACATCATCAACGTCCCCATTACGCACTTCATATTTCAGTCCAGCCCAGATCCCATCAGCATAAGGCGCTACATGGGTTTTCACCGGCGTATACCTTTCTACGCCGGCACGAAGAGTCCGGAGGATATCTAGTTTGACGTTTACGGCTGTAACGCCCTTGTCGAGCTTCTCGAGAAGGAAGGGGAATGCGTGGACGGCCATTGCTGGAGTTGCAACGAAGCAGGCGCGTAGGGCGGTTTTAAGAGCGTCGACTGTTACGCCGTGTGGTTGCTGGGTTGCTCTTAGGGAAATAGGGTAGTATGCTGAGAAGGTATCGAAGAGGGTCTTGGCGAGAGGTTCCTCGGGGTGGAAAGTGGTTTGGATCTTTTCTAGGAGACCGAACCACTTGAGGATATTCCGTGGGTCTCGTTCCGCTCGGCACATTTCTACCATCTCACTGATGAATCTCAGTGACCCGCCATCCTCCTTCTTCAATGTATCTACCACGCCTTCATGGTCAAGACATACTCCAAATAACTCATAAACCGCCAACCTCGTCACAGGAATCTGTTCTCTAAACGCCTCACCCATGGAACATACAGCCGAGAGCATCTTAGGCGTCTCCTTTACAGGGAAGAACTTCATCCCGACTAACGTAGACAAGGCCTTCGAAGAAGGGAGAATCCCACTGCGGTGGTCAATAGTGTACATGGAAGAAAAGTACGCAATAAGAACCTGGTGTTGCGCGGGCCGGAGAAGGTCTTTGTCCAAGAGGGATAACGTCGTAGCGAGGAAATCTAACGCCCGTGCCCGGGCAATTCGGTCGGGTGACTCGCTTTCGGGAGAGTCCCCTACAATCCAGCGTCGAACACTTTCCACCCATTTACGCACTGGGTTCTGACCCCGCGGGGTATCTCGAATACCTAGTCCTCGTCAGTATCATATCACATATCACACTCTATAAAACGTACCGTTTGCCGCTTCCGCAGCTAAAGCGTCTCTCTTTCCATGGTCATCCTCCAAAACAAACTTAAGAGCTAACTGATCAAAATCNCGTGCCCGGGCAATTCGGTCGGGTGACTCGCTTTCGGGAGAGTCCCCTACAATCCAGCGTCGAACACTTTCCACCCATTTACGCACTGGGTTCTGACCCCGCGGGGTATCTCGAATACCTAGTCCTCGTCAGTATCATATCACATATCACACTCTATGAAACGTACCGTTTGCCGCTTCCGCAGCTAACGCGTCTCTCTTTCCATGGTCATCCTCCAAAACAAACTTAAGAGCTAACTGATCAAAATCCACCATTTTGTCTATACTCTTTCCTAATATCAGGTATCGCCATCATCATCATCATCGTCGTCACTCATCACCATCCCACTATACACCGCTGACTCAGCATTTCCCAATCCGGCAAGCGGGGTGTCATTTATTCTTATCGCTTATCGAACCAATAACCCAGCTGCCATTAAACGTTTTGTATGAAAAATGCAAGAAAAACACAGACTAGGTCAATGTTGGATTTTTTCCGCCCGGGGAAACAGAACATGACAGGGCTTAGAGGAGACCCTCGGCCGGGGGTTCCGTGCGCTAGTTATGAGGAGGACAAGACGACCAGTCAACCAGGACACACGGGTATTGCGTAGTCAGTATGTACGCCGGGTCTAGGAATCACCATGAAGAACCCCCGACAAACAGCGTTTCGAGGCGGTACATAGTCGAAACTCCTCGCCCGTGTGCCTTATCTCCTAGTCTTGGAGATAATTGTCTACGTCCGGGGGTTCCGTGCGGGAAACGGGGGATGTTCGCCTCGTTTGACTCGAGTACACTTGCCGTTTGAGCGGGTTTTCATAAGCGTGTAAGTGAGGCTATTCAGCTTTCCAGCGACGTATAAGAATGGCGGGTTTCCTTCCCAACTATCAGGCATTTTCTCCCGGCTTCGGCGGATTCCACCATCTATGCAAAGTCTTTAAGTNCTTTAAGTCGTTTCCTATTTGGGCTTATCCATTATATCACTTTTACCAGTGGACTTATTCATGACTAGTCCGTATTGAGTTCGTCCATTCTAAAATACAGTCAATTTTGAAATTCCTTCTTTTTTTTTCTACTTTGTCTTTTTGATTCTTGACAACGTCACCACCGTTAACAATGCCTGAACCCCTCAACACCATGGCCAACACGGCAACTCCTGCGCTCGTCTCGCCATCAATGTCCATTTGTAAGACCATCTTGCCCACCACCATCGCTAAGAACCGTCTCGCCGAAGTCGCTGAAACACTCAAGTCTCTGGACCACACGCCATCGCTGGTCGCTTTCCTCGCCAACAAGGACCCTCATGCCGCTCAATATGCCGAGTGGTCTAAGAAGACTTGCGAGGAGAAGTGAGTATACCTTTTTTTCTTTCTGGTTCTTACGCAGGTTCCTACCTCGTGGAACCGTGACAGGTTGGGAAATACTAACCGCGCTTTTTTTTTCTGATAGTGGCTTTAAATTCGAGTTGCGCATCGTTGACCCTCAAGAAATCGAGGCCAAGATTGTCGAGGCGAATGAGGATGACGCCGTTGATGGTATCATGGTGTACTACCCAATTTTCCCCGACAACCTGATGCAAGACCGCTACATCCAAGAAACTGTTGCTCTCGAGAAGGATGTTGAAGGTCTCCGTCATCAGCACTT
>JSUI01006313.1:0-38205 GCA_000833645.1 Huntiella omanensis | reverse complement strand
CCTCCACAACCGGATCCTAGCGCACGAGTCCAACGGCGAACTGCAAACGGCCCAAGCCATCCGCAACAGCTTCAACGACCTCGTCGACTCCGAAGAGCACAACGACCAAGTCGCCGAGTACGCTGCTGCTCGTGATGCTTGGTTCGCCGATATTGCCGCCGGTCGTAAGACTGTTACCAATGCCGATGAGATGATCCCCGCCGAGCTGATGACGCCCCAGCAGCGGAAGCATTATCTTACGTGGATCCGGAAAGAGGTGGCCCATAGGGAAGAGGCGGGTATCCCCATGGATCGCAACTTGCGGGGTCTTGGTGTTATCGCGTATTACGCTCTTATGTTGGAGAGGGCCGCCGAAAATGAAGCAGCTAGGGAGGCACTAGAGCAGCTTGAGAGTGGCGCGGTTTCTTCATAGAGAGAGGGCAGAGATGTTCAGTGTCTCAGACATGGCGACATCAATGGTTTTCTTGTGCGACGGGTTCACTGAAATCAATCAAGACTCCGCTCGGAGAGTCAACTCAGGCCCCGGAGCATTTGAAACCCAAAGTTGAGATGAAAAAGAAGGAGGGAAAGAAGCCTACCGGGTAACAGAACAGTGGGGATACGAACGATTTATGACGAACTTAGTAATGATAAAAGCGCTTTCTACATCAATTCCATTACGCCAAAAGAAAACATCAAGGTATACCGTAAACAAAACTCAATCAGCCTAACCCAATCCAACCCAAAAAAACTGTTAAAAAGACATTTCCTCCCGCCAACCATTTATCCATGTATTGGGCCTGTATTTCCCGTCCCTACTGTGCGTCCGTCATGTACCAAACCACTCTAATCTCAAAACCCACTCCGTCCGACGCCCATCGGCAACCCGAAATTTTGTGTCTTCTTCAACTTCAATGGAATCTCCTCGTCCGACTCCCCATCATCCAACCGCATTGCACCCGCGCCCCCTTCAAATTCAGGCACAACCCGTGGTCTTGACGCACCAGATGGCCCGCCCGTAAGCCGCTGTCGTCCTACCACACCTGCAGTTCCCATGCCATCATCGCCCGCTCCTTCCAAAGCAACCACGGGAGGCGCTTGCCACGGACTGGACTCCGCGAGTGACATGCGTCTTGAGTCCTGGCCGTCTAGGGCCCGTGCCTTGGAGTTACCCCGCCAGCTCTCTGGGGATGTTTCGCGCGATATTTTGACTTCCTCCAATTTGGCCGCGAGTTGTGCCAAGAATATTTCGTCTTTAGCCGGTACGTTGGTAATCATAAGCGGCCCAGTTAATGGCCGATCATGCGCAGGAGGAGTTAGGATTCCATCGCCGTTTCCATCAATCGATTCGCCCAAATCAGAAACCGCCACAGAATCAGCAACTTCTTCCGTCATCTCAGATTGCGCATCATCGTTATTTACCACCAAGTCTGGTACTGTAATGGCCGCAGTTGGTGGTGGCGAAGATACTGCCTGACTGTCGCGTAGTGGATGACCATAAACCTGAACAGCCGGTGGCGATCGACCCCGACTAGGATTGCTGCGCATGGTGAGAAGATCTTCTTGCGAGTCGTCATTGGTACCCGGTGTAGGTCCGCCCTCAGACCCCACAACAGACGTGCTAGCGGTTGTAGCCGTAAGTGCTGACAGATTTGAGATGGAATGACTGGGAGTGTGACCTGCATGTACTCTCAGGCGGAAGCTCTCGTGCGCAGTGAGAGCCAAAGGTGGCTCACATTCAGTCGGAGCTTCAGAGCGAATGTCACTTTCGTCATCTAATACACTGGTCTCACCGGCCTCACTGGCTTCGCCGAGCTGCTCCAAAGTGTCTAACTCAGGACTGAGCGCCGGCACTGGGTTGGTATCAGTGAACGTAGGCGACTTGAGAGCTGCTGCCTTCAATGGAATACCCTCGAGCGCTGGATCGATTTGACCGATATCAACAGGCGCAGTTTGTGTTGACAAAATTGGCGTCCCTCTGGTGGCCGCCAAAAAGTCTTCCTTGGGCGCCGTAGGGCCCTGGAAGGGGACTGGTGAGAGAAGAGCAGAGGTCGCCCGTGCATAAAGCGGACGGGCAGTAACCGCTCCGCTGCCGGGAACCCCAGGCGAACTGTTGGAGGACCTGGATTCACCGTGAAGGTTGGCCAGTGCTGTATCAACGGTAATCAACTCTTGCTGGGCCGTGGGAGACTTGGCGAGGTACGAGCTAAGACGGTGTCGGAGGTAGTCGTTTTCCTTTTCTAACAGCCGCATACGTTCCTTGAGCTCATAAACCTGAGTAGACAGAGCCTCACTCTCCTGCTCCATCAGTGTTGTCTGCTCGTCCATTACAGCCCGTTCTTCCCGGTATACCTCCTCGGCACGCGCCCGGTTAGCCTCGAGGTAGCGTCTCTCTGCTTCCCAGGCTTCGCGGATTGCAGCATTCTGGGCCTCCATCCGCCGTAACGCAGAATAGAGTCCAGATCTTGGTGGGAAAGAGGGACCATCGTCACCTGGGCTTGGGGATGTGTAGGCTTGCATATTGAGTGTGGTGTTGGCCGTGTCAGCGGCAGTAGCCGAGAACTGGGATGTAGCAGCCGAGAGAGGAGAAGAATATTGAGCACTGTAAGAGTGTGATCCGGAATGGTGTCTTGGGCGTGTAAAAGAAGCTCGATTATGTGAATGTTTGTGGAAAGGCGCGGTTGCAGTAGGTGTGTTGGGAATCACAGTCTTTATATCAGGATCGTTGGGCTCTGGTGCAGGGGAAATAGAAAAGTAGTCGAGGAATCCGTCGAGACCATGGAAAGTGGGTGTATTAGTGGGTTGTCGAGTAGAGGATTGTTGACAAGAAAATTGGCGAGAAGAAGGTTCAGGGAAAGAAGAGTCTTTCAAGGGGGTAAAAAAAGAAGAATTAAACCCATAAAAATCTGACTCCTTTGGTTCGTCGTCACTTATGACGTCGTTGTGCGGCTGCTTTGAAGGTCGCAATGGAAACACAAAAGGTGGCAGTCGGGCGACCGCCGTATTTGTATTATTGCTGGCTGCTGCAGCTGTAGCGCAAGAGCCATGCACCTCCGTAACACCTAGTGATTGACCGTCTAGGGTATGGCTTCCCACATTCGCAATTCGCTTCAATGACCGGCCAGAGACTGAAGACCCAGAAACACCGGACCGAGTTTGCATGTGCAAAGCATCTCCTGTTCCTGGCCCAATGGCCCGCCCTATTGTTGGCCCAATGACTGCCGCCATAATGTGGCCAATTAATTACGTGGGCTTTTACCAACCTTTCTCACGGGTGTGATTCGCTGGCCCTCTTCAAGGGAAGTCGGCCCTGTCGTCCCCTGGAACAGGACTCAATATGCACTGGAATCCCAGGGGGTTATAGGCGCAACAGGCGCTATCGGACGATGTATCCTATAGCACGTCTGGCGCCGGGAAGCACAACACTGCTACTACCAAAAACGTGTTAGCTCTTCAGTAAGGGAGGCATCAGACAAGGTTCAGGGGTAATTGCCCGAGCTTTACAATTCTTTGTTCCTGGTCTAAAGTTTGGGGGCACGCCGAAAGAGCCTGCAGAGTTGCAGAAGTATCAACAAGTCTCCAAACATGTCCCGACACTTGTCTAGACAGTTGCTCCAGACATTGACGCCACAAATACCAAAAACGCGACGCACCAGGGTGAATACGACTTGCACCACCCAGACCGCCCTGCTCTGCTACTGCTGAACCTGAAAACCCGGCGCTTTCCGATCATGGCCGTTGTGCTTTCGTCCGGTAGTCATCGTCGCACCTGGAGAAAGCCCCAAAATTTATATCCCCAAAAACAGTAGAGTTTGTGTGTCTTTTGTGCCAGCCCACCACGGTCACGTGTACCAAAAATGACACTTGCTCCCGCCGGGCTTCCATCGCCACTGCGTCTTGTAGTCTCTCACAAATGTGATATCACAAGCAAGCCACTCGAGTGCTCGCAGCGACAAACGCATGCAGGAGCAAATAAAAGCTTGCAGCAGGTGTTCCAACTCCAACAATCAAACTTCGCTTAACCGAGCCAGAACTCTGGGGTAACCAATATTCGTATGAGAGGAGGCGACATTTTGGGGGCAATCCGTCAACCACTCACACAAGTGTGGACTCAAAGTCTGGGGATGACTGGGGTTGGAGTCTGGGCCAAAGACTGGGGACAAGGACTAAGTGCGGGGGAACACAAGATTTCAAGGTGGTCGGGGCGACGGTTCTTCTTCGGTGGTGAGCACGGTGGCCGCCGGCTACTGACTTGTTTGATCACGAGGACATCAAATCGCAAGACCAGGGTCGCGGTCCATTGATGATGGGCATTTGTTATGTCCGTAAGCGGCAAGTAGTAGCAGAGCTGACGATGTTGTGTATATGACCGACGACTCCATCTGACGATAGTCTCCAGCAGTTGCGAGGACTCTCTTCAAAGGGGCAATCGGACATAAGGAAATATCAAAAGTAAAAGAGCAAGAAACATAGGAGCAGCATACCAATACAATGACAACAACTAGATAGCTAGACTGAAATCGCAGGTTAGCTCCATGTTCATGACGCACACACCAATGTCCCGCAGTATATGTACATGAGGAATCCCGTCCGCTACACCAATGCACACTATTCACACAGTTACTGTGGAATCTTGATTTGTACACACACGGTAGGTAACACTTGTCCAACCAGCAAGGTCTAATCAGCGGGTAGCTAATGTTCCTCCGGATTCCCTTCTTCCACTGTCCCTTTTCTTCCCGACGCCAAGCGACGGCCTGGACAATGGGGAGGGGCGGTTACACTTTGACAAGCACAATTCAACTGCGGTGTCCCGGATGAATGACTAGGATACAAGGCTTACCGGTAAAGTCTATACAGATGGATCGTCGCCGGACGGGCAAGGGAGACCCTCTGGATTGTAAGAGACACGAACAAGTCGATATCCGGGTGGACGGAACGAGGCTATTGTGAAGGGGCGGCAGGTTGGTCGGTCGATCGGGTAGCCGCGGTACTTTTGGCTGTTATTTCTGGGCTGCATATTGGGCGTGTCAGTCGCCATCATCGTGGGTTTTCTTGGAGAGGTAAGTTGGCGGGTTGCTAGGCTTACCCGATACGGTGCGACTTCAGGAAAGGGTTCTTTTTGGGAGTGTCGTCTTGGGGTCTAAGCCCATTGACCTGGGTTGCTGATTCTAGAAGAATAAAAAGAAGGAAACGCGAGAAGTTGTTGGGTTGGTTGTCTCGTCAGTCAAGACAAGGTAAGCATGGCAAAGTAATTGGCGACTCGGAAGGGCAAGTTTTATCACAGACAGAAAAGGCGAAGAGTCGGTTCAATCTCAAGAAAGGGAAACAATAGAAAATATTCAATGGGACGAGCACGAGACAAATAGAAAAAGAAGAGCAAATCAATAGGTCAGTTTGGTGAGCAGGGCTTCACTCTTCAATTGTACCCAAATCGCCAGCTCTCGCCTTTAGCCTCAGTTCTTCCCCTATTCGCTTTCCGCCCAAACTCAAGTAACTACACATATAAAAAACAGTCTGGATGGCTCAACAGCACTGGGGCCAGATCCGTCCCTACTACAACGAACAACACGGCAGGACCGCATAATTGCATCACTAAGTAGAGCGCCGCCCTATCCTATACCAGATACCGGCTTTGTGCAGCAAGCAAGCCGGCGAAAGCCCAATAGGATGAGATGAGCAAGACGCAGTGCGGGGAAGGGAAAACACCATCGAAGATGGCTAATTCAGTAATCCGGACTTTCCTGGTTCAATCTGTTCCTCTTTGATCGTTTCCCCTCTTTCTCCTTGTTCCTCTCGTGCATTCCTTTTCTCGTTTAGCCGCAGTATGCGGGATGCTAGACCGACAGATCCATGATGCGGGCAGTTCATGGCATTTAATGCGTGGTTTTGCTTTCTTTGTCTTCGGCATTGCTCCATCCGTGCTGGTCCGATGGCCGTCAGCGACGAGCCGATGCGGGGTTGGCGAGCATTGTCTATGTATGCATGTATGTATGTATATGCATACAGACATCGGACGAGAGCCCAATGTGGGCCAATGCGGCTCGTCCTGGAAAGTAGTTGCGGGGCCGTCTTGCTCCATGGAAGGTGAGAAACGGCAACCGATTGGAATGGATTAGTAGCGAGATGGGGCTCAAGGTGACACGGGGTGTCAGGATCTAGCTCAGAGTAACATTAGCAGAGGCAGGCTTGCTCTCCTTTAGTGTGGATATTGGTACAGTCGTATTATATGTGGAGATACATGTGTATGTGTGTATTTTAATATAGCAACTACCACTCAATCTCACCTACTGATAAACGAAACGCCAAACGTCGGTTCTGGTGTATGTATGTACTTAGACTTGGGCTTCCGCGCGGAGACGTGGGGCTCCTACCCTATCTGGTTCCCGTACATTGGGTACAAATTGGGCATCCAGGGTTATCGCAATCGGAGAATTCTTGCACATCTACACGACTAGATTTCCTTCATTCCAAGAACTCCCTTCCATCTTGAAAAGGAAAGCAATCCATCTCATATCAACAATCTTTCATTGTCAAGGGCTGTGTCTTATCCCTTCCTTGGCCTTATGTTACGGCAATTGCTCATGATGATCTGCGCCCAAGTTCAGATGGTGTGTATCATTCATGAATCCTAGTGGCACGCAATTCAACCCTCTTGGGCTACATGAATGCACCACAGCGGAGCTCCCATAGGAGGTGAAGCCCAATCCTCGCGTAGTTGGGCCTCATCCCATTAGCCACAAAACATTGACGGGCAGACGTTACCAAAGTGCTATTGTTAGGGTTGTACCTGTCGAAATTAAACCCATGTGAAGCCGTTTCTTTAGCTTCATTTCCCCATCTGTGCGTTTTCTTGTTCTTGTCAACATCTTAATAGGGACAAAGGGACCTTAACACAAGGCTCAATTGGCCTCAAAGTAGCCGAGACATTTCTGATGCAACTTAAACTGGGGGGTAATGACGTCTACTCTGATATAGAAACAATTTCAACAAAGAAAGATGTCTATAGATCGAGGCCCGATGATTGGGGAAAGAGAAATCTATGGGCGACCTTGTCTCATCGTGTGGCACCCAAGCTCTGCAAGATGGAGTCTATCGGGCCGTTTCTCTGGAATGACGGTGATGTTTATTGGTCGGGTTACAGCTAGAAACACTTTGTTGCTTTGTTATCAGTCCGTGAGTGGATGTAATATTGGCAGGGAGTTGAGCAGTTTGTGCAGACCAAGAGGTTCATGCCAGACATAACACATGTGCATGGGTCTTGATTAACCCTACTTGGTCGTCATGGTAGCACGTGATACCAGGACCCTGTTACAACCCTGTCTTGATATCTCAACGTCAACCCGTTAGCCACCAGTCGATGACGACGTAACCAGTATGACGACATCACGTAGCACATAAAACACTCTCTTTACCCGTCTTAAGACTCCACACACACTAAAAGCCCCGGAAAATTGTCTCTACCTGGCCCCCGCGTCTCACGATCTATGGCTGCCCAAACTTTTCATCTTGGAACAACCACAAGACAACGTGGAACGTTCCAAGAACCGCCATTCGATCCGGCGGCATACACATATGTCACCACCCTATAAAGGCAAAGGGGCTTTTGGCTGGATTGACTAGAGATTGGGGGTGGCAACAACAAATAATATGACGTCGGTGGTCTTTTTGGTGTGCAGCGGCGCATGAAAAAGGCGGTGGTGCCAACAGATTCATCTGGATAGGAACCGTGAGTCAGGATTAACCGATCACAGAGTAGATATGTGGATTTAGCGGTGTATACAGGAGTTAACTGTAAACGGAGTGTACATGAGGCAGTGAGCGCAGTGGGATTAGATGCGTATTAGCCGGTGGCTTAAGGGGAACTAAAGCCTAACGGAAACAGAAGGGGGGTGTCTGAAGATACAAAGACGTAATGATGTTGGGTATCATGCAAGGGGCTTGGGCCAACGTCCGTACAAGCCGTCAAATCGCTGGGCCCAACTGTGCCGGTTGCCGCCTTAGTCTTACACACCCCTTCGCAAGTGAGATTCGGGAGATACTCGATCGTCAGCAAAGTAACCAGACTTGTGAGATGACGGACAGGAAGCTGACTGATTTCTCGAGGACTCGGAAGATCTGCAGTCGGGTGGTTGAGAGACTCTGATGAGTTGTTGGGTCGAATGACCTGGCTCCATTGGAGAAACAGACGTTGACCGAGAAATACCAGCTGCATATAGGCGAACTGGTTTTCGGGATGAGACACGGTGTTTTATGTGAATTCGCAGGTTTTGCATTTGATGATGGACTCGGTTGCGAGCCGGATATGGTAGTTTATGCGGACCGGTCACGATGAGATTTGCGTCGGACAAGAGTGGGCTTCTATTGGGGTGGACCGCTGGAACTATACACATTGCGCTGAAGCGTTCATAGACAAACTTGTTGAGTTTAAAATAGCACCAACACGTTGCTGGTAGCACACGGTAACCTTAAGAGCCAGAACCATAGCCTACACTAGTACGCTATCTCCGGCAGACGCCTCTTTTACGGTATAACAGCGCAGTGCCAACACACACTCACGCGGTACCAACTGAAAGATCAAACTAGGCTCCCGAAGTAAAACGTCATACCTGTGTGAACTCTATCTAAACCAGCTACACCAGCCAGCCACGAAAACACACAAAAAGAATCACCCGTCGGCCCCCCACCACAACACCGGCACGAATGTCCCTCGGGCCGATACGCCCAGATGACTGTTTAGTAGCGGTTATCTACAGACTGAACAAAGAAAAAGGAAGGACTAAGATAGTCTTGACGAGGGGCGACGGGAAGGTGCAGATGCCTTGCATGATGTGGGAAGAGCGAATCAGAGGCGGTGGGGCAAGACGGCAGTTTTGTTTTGCGGTTTTCTTCTGTCTCCTGCTTGGTACTGTTCGCGTCCCTATTGCTTTTCTTTGTCGGTCAAGTCGGCGGCAGGGCCGAGATGAACGGACGTTAGTGAGCAGGTACGCGAACATGTAGTGTAAATCACTGGGTATAATATTGCTCGATATTGGAAGGGGCCGAGGGGCACTTTATTATAGGGACAGTGGGTCTGGTTCGGCAGCGGACGAGGGTGATTTACATACATATGTACATACATAGATCCATCTGTACATATATGTAAGGCCATCAGCTGGCCAGCGATGCATGTTATCGGCTCGCTTGAGGTTCAGACTGGAGACCTGTCGTCCACTGGCAGTAGAGAATAAGGGCCAGACCAGATATAGACCCTGATTTGGTGACCCAGGTCCTTGTTGTTGCAGTAGAGTTGATGTATATGAATCCTTTCCAGGCAGTTGTCCATGCACGGTCCGCGAGGTAGGGTCAAAAAGGAAATCTAGGGCTTTGAAGCGAGGAAACACGCCATTTTGTGCAAGGCTGGTGTATACAGTATGAGACTTTGACTAGAGGAGAGGTACAATATATCTATAAGTATTTATTTGCACGTGCAATACAGATCAGTGTAGCCGTCGACGGACTACGGACAAAGTGAAGCGGAGCGAGGCTTTGGCGAGCGGGATGGATGCACCACTAGGTTATAGGAGGGAGTATATTTGGGGCTGTGAGTAGGCTGTATTCCATAGTCTGGTGGGTGAATGAAGTCAAAATTATGGTGTTACCAAAGTACTGACGACAAAACCTAAACCCAACAGTGGCAATGTTACGAGTGACGATTCGTTGGCAGCTGGAGGCCGATTATTTGGAAGAACAAACGTAAGCGAATCTGCAGTGTGAAAATCGGCGTAGATGAAGAATATCCGGTGGCCAGCAGACGTTGGAGACGAAAAAAGGAAGCAAAAAACTTGTGCACGGCGTCATTGGTGTGTATGTAGATAATGACGAGATATCCCGGGCGTGATATGCACACCTACCAAATTCTCGGACTCCCAGACATGGCATGTGCTGTCGTAAAAAAAAGCGACAAAAAAATACAACCCAGTAGCTTCCAATCTTCACCCCACTCACCGGTCCAATCGTGGCTGCCTCTTTCACTCAAAAAAGGTGTTGGACCTGTCTCGTCACGTTCCTTGACCGAGAATTCACGCCCCAGCATAGTCTAATTCCTATTTGCAGCTCAGCCCATGTTGCAATTTTTCTTTACAGTTTTTGCCCCTTGCTAGGTCATTGAGCTTGTCGTCTTTTTCCCCTCTGTAAGCAGTATCTTCCTAGCTGCAAAATGCCGCAGGTGAGCGTCGTTTATGTATTGGGTACGTGATTTCGGGCAATGTGGGGTGTAAAACGGGGTTCCTCAAGTCGCATTGGAAGGACCTGGTTGGCCAATCATGGTATGAAAATGGCAACTTGATGGTGCGTAGGATGAGAGCAGGGACGCCAACAATAGTCTTTTGTTCCCGTCTCTTTTTGGTCGCCTTTTTTTTTCTACATAGAGTCTTCAGCTCAACCAAACACTGATATTTCAAACAAACAGACGAGATCATCGCGCAAATGCTTCACCTGAGGAAAGGGAGGCAAGGACGGCTAAAAGAATGCAAGGAAGGTAACACAAAGAAGGCATAATACAAGGAAGCGCTTGCCGTTCTCACGCCCCTTCTAAATTCGGGAGGGGGAGTTACGATTATGGGTTGGCGGTGTAATAGATAGACAAGGGTCAACTTTGCAAGTGAAGTCACGATCATAAACTATCGTGGTAGCCTAAGGAGTGACTGGTCAATAAGCAGTTTGGGTTGATATCGGCATAAATTTCACTTGTTCTAGAGAGTTACCCGTTGTCTTGGGACCGGTACATCATCCTTCCAGCCTAACTGTAAATCTTTTTATTTGAACCACCCCGTTTTAGTTAGACACCCCATCTTCCATGTTTCTTTCTTACACCGAAACAGGTAATTCTAGCAAGAGCACAAAAGCCGTTGAAACCCCAACTTGAAGAAATAAAGAAAGACAGGAGAATACCAGGCATCACACTTATGTATGTACATACACACATACACCATCAACTTTCTCATTCTATAAGGATACATTTGAACTGTCTTCAAAGTCGTATATATACATCGATATATCGCCATCTTCTCTCGGGCCTCGTTCCTTCCTTTTTCTCTCCACTTGCACTATTCCAGCTCCATCCCCGCACCTTGTTTGTTGCTTGTCCAGCGTATGTTTGGTCCCGTTTATCGAATTTATTACTTCCGTGGCCGTCCCTGTTTTGTACAGTAAGTTCACGGCATCGACAACCAGCCGAACTTGCCATACCACAGAACCTGCATACTGACGTTTCAGTTCCGTCCGGCATCTTCCCATACCCGCCGGTTTCCTCTTTTTTTCATTCCTATATATTTGCAGGACTACCGTGTCTCTGTTATAATCAGAAGCCTCGATCTGTTGTCACTTTCGTTTGCTATTCATTGCCAATCAAACAGAACAAAAGGGTCTTTATTATTCCCTCTCTTCAGCATCTTTATCTTCTTCGCTTTTCATACGCAACACCAGACACGCCACAGACTTCCTGTCAACTCCCGTTGCATCGGCTCAGGATCAGAACACCGCATATATCATAATATACGACAGAGCGGTAACGCTGCATTACCGTCGTGAACTTCCTTTGAGCTTGCCTACCAACTGGTTGCTACAACACTGTAGCTTCCCGTTTCCGTTTACTCTCATCATCCTTCCAGTTTTGAGATTCAAAAGGGCTCGATCCTCTCTTCTATTTCCTTTCTTTCTTTCTTCTATTTCTCTTGTACACACAAAACTCCGAACAAAATGACTACTCCATCGGAGGATGTTCCCCTTATTGCAGGAGCGAGTCATCTCGTTGTTACTCCTGCCCATCGCCGACTTCACACCATGCCTACCCCTCCACCAGTTATTCTTACCTCACACGATTTGAACCTTCACTATTCGGACGATCCTGAGTCCGAGGGTTACGTCTTTTCAGACCTTGCCGCCATCATCGGGTTATCAGCTCGTGCCATTCCATATCCACTTTGGGCTCGCAGTCTTACTAGTCCTTCCCCGCAAATGCGTCTGATGACCCCAGTTCCATGCGCCACCATGGTCACTCACACTGCGCAATTCTCTGCTAAGCTAGAGGATTATGTCAGACAACCCAGAGACATTACAGCGCCTTATGTTCCCAGGGTTGTTCCAAGCAAGCCTATCGACTTCATCGAGGAAGCTCTTCCATCCTACCTTCCCCCGGTTAAGCCACCGCGGGCTCCATGGGTCCGGTTTCAACGATTGTTGGTGCTGCGTTCACATTGGACGGCGCCAGTTGAGCATAAGAAGAACTTGATGGATGAAGCTACTGATCGTTGGGATAATTTAGTTGCTGCTCACACGCAATTCGATATCGGCCCTGTTAGCCGAGTTATATGGCTCCCACAGCCAAAGCCTGGTACTCGCTACCCCCCAGAGCTTGTATCCTGCATGCTCGAGATGCGTCGAGATGCAGACAAGGCTGGCACCCAAGCCTACGAACGTCATTATGCCCATGCTGCACGCATGAGGGCCTACATGATTTCTCTTTGGTGTGAAACCTGCCCCAATATTCTCTTATCTGTCAGTCCTGAAGGCTTCATTCGTCGTTGGCCAATCTCATTACAGAACAAGCTCCAGGAACTTGAAATTGAGGCCCTGACAGCGGGTGCTACCAAGTACCGTACGGCCCTTGATGAATGTGACCGTAAGATCCAGGCGCTCTTAGCTGCTTATGACGGGTGGGGCCTTCTTAACCAGACCCCTACGGTGTCAACCAATTGGTGGCTTTCTTCATGGTGGAAGGTACCGCAGCACAGTGCCAACGTTGTCTACCCCGCACTGCTTGCCAACCAACTTGAGGTTGTCATGAAGAGATTCAGGAACCGTGACGACATGTTTTGGTTCTGCCGTGCCTTTCTGTTCTCCATGTTCAAGGAACACCAACAAGCTACCGGTCAGGAGTTAACGGAGCTCCGTACATCACGGTTCCCCGCTGGCGTGGTGCTGGAGGCCATGGAAGCGTGGAAGGGGTGGAGACGATGTGGACTTGAAGCCCTTGAGGATACGTTTATGAACATCTTGAGCAAATTCCGCATGTGGGAGCAAAACCCAAATTCCAACATTGAGTATAGCCAAGATGAGTACTGTTACCGCGTGGGGTTGCCATTCATTTTCAACTTTGTCCGCGCCCTCGACGTTGCACTCGGACTTCCGGACAACGTCATATGCACCAACTTTTCCGTTCAAGACAACCGTATCGCCGCAGCATCAGCCTCCTCTGAGGACGAAGAAGATGACGACGACGATGAAGATGACGATGAAGACGAAGATGACGATGAAGATGAAGACGACGAGGAAGAAGTCGAAACCCCAGAAGAATCACAAACCGACCGTTCTTCTTACCAGACCGACGACGAAGTATACGAACGGGAATCTGACTGGGATCCCCAGGCCGAGCGCACTAAGGATGAGCTTCGGTTTGAAGCATGCTTCCGCGACCGTCTCTACAAATCCGTGCGCACCCGCTTGGATCTCGCAAAGCCGCTCGCCGCCACAAAGGTGGCCAAGCGGTCCAGACGGCTGTTGCCGCGGAGATTAAGCACGCTGCGCTTCCGGTCGTGGCTGACGGGGGATCGGGAGGATGATTAAAAGCATGTGGGGCGGAGATTTTTTTTTCTTGGAGGGGTCGCCTGTTGGTGGGATTAGCAAGGAGTTTCGGCTAGCGAAACGGGGATGACGGCATGCGAACGAGCTGGCGACGGACACGGGTGATTAGTTTAGACCGGGCTGTGGACCGACCCGTCGGAGGATTGGATGCTGGAATGGTGCATATGGATGCCGTATGACGGTACAGTTACTACTGGTTACCATGTTCATAATCATAATTTATTTCTGTGAGACATCAACTTGTTCCTGGTTCTCTAATGTCGCGTGAATACATGTGCAACCAACATTAGGGTTATGTCATCCCAGCTCAGGGCAATTTCACCAGGGTTTAAAACGGGATTGGCAAATCATTCATCGTCATCTTCGCTTCCAGAAGGGGTTGCATAATAACACGAACATGCCCAGGAAAGGCCCGGCAAGAAAGCCGTGAAGTCTACCAAAAAGAGAATGCACCTTGACCAGCGCTTGTTCTCGGCAGACACATGCAAAATTACACACGTATCCAGAGATTTGCCATTTTGTGCTTAATTTCCAATCATCTCCGCCTCCCCCACTATTCAGATCTTTATTCATTTCTAACATCGCCAGTTTTTTGTTCTTATCTGACTGTTTGCCATTCTGTTCTTTCCTTTCTTCAATCTATTCTATTGTTCCCACGGCATTTCTATTTTGGGCTACATTTCTGTCCACTTTCTAAGGAAGCTTTCTTCCACGCCCCCACATTGGCAGCTATTAATCGTCTGTGGTCATTTACTGGTTCCGCTTGTTAGCTTTATTACTCCATAACCATATTTCAGCCAGAATCTTTGTACACTCTAGTGCCCCCCCGCCCCGCCAGTTTTCATCCCGACTTGAGGGCGTGTGTGTCTTATTAGCAGAAGATGCTCGCCGGTGCTTCAGTTGAGACTCTTATGAGTTAATAGACTTGCACGATTTCCTCGTTGCGGTAGTCCATCCTTTTGTTGCTTTATAAGCGTAGCTGTCAATAGCCGCTAGCATCTTACCTCGACCTAAGCTCGACTGCCAAAGCCCCCACAACCATCTATCCACTTAATTGATATCTAGAACGATTTCTCGACACCCCCCCTGAGACATACAGTCGCCTCGACTTCGTTCCTGCGAAATTTCTCTGTTGTCGACATCTCTCGTCTGCTGTTCGAGCCGGTTTCTCGATATAATATAACAATGTCAGCAATATCCTTCTTCATTGCCTATGTCCTAGGCGGTGTTACCTTGATACCATTGGTGCTGGCTGCCACTTTTCTCTATCTCCACTTTACTCTCCCCGTTTACTCGGGTCCGGATAATAGTTCTGTGCTTGCTCAAGATGTTGACGAACTAGCCCTGTTGAATGCTGAGCGCAAGACTCGGGAGGGTGGCTCTGGTCGCAAAACGGCCGATGTAGATGTAGCTTCCGGGTACTTTGCCGTGTGTAGAGAGTATGCGCCTTCTAGTGTCAATGCCAAGCCTATCGAACGGACTACCCCCGTGGGCACAACTCCCGTCGCGGCTCCGAGTCAGAGTGTATATCAAGCCATGTACAAGAGCATTTTCGAGCGCAGCAAAAATGGCCCCAAGGAAAAGGAGGGATCAGCTCCAAGTACCAGACCAAGCAAAGCGGGCAACGTCTTTTTTATTGTTTTGAGGTAGGTTTGGTCTCACGAGGTTACATCCAATACGTCCACTAACAGTCAGATCATAGACCCGGCCATCTTATGCTTTTTGACGACGAAGAACAACTGGAAGTTCGTCATGTAATTTCACTAGCACATCATGACATTTCAATCTACGGTGGCGAAGACACCATCCTACAAGAAGGCGAGCTGTTTATCAAGCGCAATGCAATCTGTCTACGTCGCCGATCGGATTCGCCCGAGCTTTCAATCCCAGATGCCCCTCCATCGCAGCCATTCTATCTATTCTCCGAAAATTGTTCAGCCAAGGAGGACTTTTACTTTTGTCTGCTGCGTAACCAGGAAACCGCAATTTTGAACGACCCAAAATCTACCCCTCCACCACCACAAAACTTCGACCTGGAGGATGTCGTGGGCTTACTGAAAAGAATGCATCTGTCCGAAGAACACAGAGAGACTAGGTGGCTCAATGCTTTCATCGGACGGTTATTTTTGGGCGTGTATAAAACGGATGATGCGCATAACTATATCCGGAATTTACTTATGAAAAAGATTTCCCGGGTCAAGACGCCATCTTTCCTTACCAAAATTGCTATCAAAGGTATTGATACAGGAGAAGGCGCACCGTTCATTACGAATCCTAAACTTCGTGAACTCACAGTTGAGGGAGAATATCTGAGTGAGGCCGATTTCAGCTACTCCGGAAAGGTACGGGTCGAGGTGGCTGCCACGGCCCGGATTGATTTAGGTACCCGTTTCAAAGCTCGCGAGGTCGACTTGGTGCTTGCAGTGACTTTAAAGAAACTCGAAGGTCATGTGCTTCTCAAAATCAAAGCCCCCCCAAGTAACCGCGTATGGTTCGCCTTTGAGAATGTCCCCAAGATTGAGATGGAGGTTGCGCCAGTCGTAAGCACAAGGCAAATCACATACAATGTTATTCTTCGTCACATTGAGAATCGCATCAAAGAAGTTATTTCCGAGTCTTTGGTTTTGCCTTTCTGGGATGATATTCCGTTCTTTAATACTAGTGGTAAGAGATGGCGTGGAGGTGTTTTCAAGAGTAATGAAGTTATAGAGCGGAAGGAAAGCTCGTCCGGCTCTGCTTCTACCATGAGCAGAGATGGTGTTGATGCTGAGTCGACACAGACACCAGAGCCCGTCCTTGAAGCTATGATCCCATCTTTTGAGAAGAGCCACACGTTTGCCGAGGGAACTTCCAACAGCCAGTCTGGATTACATCATCGCAAGGTATCGACCATGTCCGTCTCCGGTAACGAAATTGAAGGTTTCGGCTCCTCTTCTGGCCATGACGGCTTCGGCTCTACATCAAGCATTGACTTCGGTCAAGCACACCATTCGATTTCTATCTCTCCCCGTGCTAGTCAAGAAAATCTTATGGCTGCTGCTGCCGCTGCCGCCGCTGCGTCTATCATGCCTCCGGCTCCAGTCGAGATAAGTAAGACACCAGCTCGGCCCGTCAATACCCGCCCATCTTCATCATCAACCAATAATGAATATGAGGCGTTGCCTGAGTTACCGCCACGGCCTACCCAACACACACGGAAGTCGTCACAAAACTCTATGTCTTCCCCGCTTCGCTCTAAGTCACCAACTATGTCAGCCCATGACGATATCCCCGAGACTCCCCTTATGGAAATGGATAACGTGATATCTTCACCGGCTAGAATCCACACGTCGCGCCCTGGGAGTAGTGCTGCGAAGATGACACCACCTGTATTCCCTGAACAGATTAACATGGACACTGAGCCAACGCCGTATGGCGGACGTCGGGGAACTCTGTCTTCAATGGAAGCCGAGAGCCCTATCCCTACACCGAATTCAGCCTCATCTACTTCGCTACCGAAGCTGGGTAAATCAGCAACCGCGAATATGAATGCCATCAAGTCGCAGGCAAACTCGTTCTTTTCGAAGACGATGGCTTCTATTTCGACGGCTGCCAATAATTCCCCTACTGTCAACCGCGCCAATAGTTTCGTCAATGGACATGTCCGGAATTCTTCGCAGAGTAATGGCCACTCATCACGCTCAAGTTCTCGGCCGGCGTCCATGTCTTTTGGTCGCAATGGAAGCCTGAGTAACCTCCCCGAAGACTCGTTCCTCGCTGAAGATACATCAGCGGCTCCGTCTATCGCCTCGTCTGATTCTCAGTCGAGTTCAAAGCGCAATACTTTAGCCGCCGTCACATCAGCGGCAGTTCAAGCACGGAACTGGGGTATCGGAGCTCTCGCCCGCCGCAAAGAGNTCGCAGCCCATGGGCCGTGGTCAACCTCTCCCACCCATCGGGACGCCGCTACCCCCACCACAAAAAGGGCACGTGACTTCACTGTCAAATCCCAAACGACACTCGGCTGCGGCTGTGTCTCCTGGGTTCACAATTGCTGGGAATGGCACGGCCTTTGGTAACACCAACTACACGGCCCACACGCATACTCCAGCCCAGCCTACCCCGATAACTACCACTGTCTCTCCCGCCATATCCTCCACCACCAACGCCGAGCCGAGCCCATCTAGGATTCCGTCTCCTTCGCCGCGTCGTACCCCGTCTATTGCCTCTCTTACTTCAATTCCCCGACCTCTTTCTCGCGCCTCATCTCGGTCTTCTCTTCGCCATAGTACGGCGTCACCTGTGCAACGCCGGGCTCTTGAGGAGGGTAGTCTCCTCCCAACACCTACGACTGACCCGTCGTATCTCGTGGTTGAAGCACCTGAAGATGGTAGTGACCCTGGGACACCCTCGGATGTGGGTGAGGCTACAGGGAGAGTTTATCGGCGCATCAGTTACTCTACGTTAGGAAGTAAACGGTCTTTATCCCGGCTGTCTATGGAACATGGACGGACTAAGGAAGAGACGGAGGCTTAAAGACGTCTGTATATATGATTGTTATGAGTATGTTTTTTTTGTTTTGCTTTTGGGGAGGTTCGTGTCACTTGATATAGTTTTAATTCACAATTCATTTGCATTTATTCAATAATTTCGCCCTTGTCGGTTGTGCAGGGACCATCGTAGACCGACTTCTCCACTTCCCGCAATGATGTCATTGGCATCGAGCCATGGTGAAGTGAAATAAACATATATATCTACCAAATCAAAACTAAAAACCAGAAAAAAGAAACGCCACAATAATGAACCAAGAGATACCACCGTCTTAAATCGACATGGTAAAATCATGCTCAATCCCCGGCGTCACACTAGCCATAAACTTCAAGAACACAACCAGGTACTGATCTACTCTGATAGCCTTCTCCTCCGAAGCCTCACTCTCTTCCACCTCTTCCCACTCATCAGTCTCCTCCTTATCCTTCTCGTTCAGCGAAAGCGAGCTGATATCGACGCCCTCAGCGGCAAGCTTCTTGGCCTTTGCTTGGCGTTCCCGACGAAGACGGAGAGCGGCATCGGCACGGTCGAGCATTAGCTTCATAACGCTGGCGTGCTTGCACGGGTGGATGGAGGCCATTTTGGCGTTGGAGAGGAAGGGGAAGTTTTCTATGGTGACGGTCTTGTCTTTGTAGTCGCCGACAATGTCGTCCATCATGGCGGAGGGCTGGAGGGGTTGGCCGGTTGAGAGGTAGCCGGAAAGGTACATGCGGGGGGTGCGGTAGAAGGGCGAGTACATTATGTAGAGGTTGTAGGTACGACGGCTAGATAAGGAGGCGACAGATGTTAGTATATGATACCGTAGTGTATGCGGCGGCAAAGGAAACCTACCTGGTTGAACCTTCAGTCTGTTCGTCGCGGATGATGGCATCATCATCTTCTTCGTCTTCCATATCTGGAATATCATCATCCTCGACGACTTCACGATCACCCACATTACCCGCGTCATCAAAGGTACGGATCTCCTTAACCTTCAATCCCTGGCTAGAAACCATCCCACCAGTACGCAACCAACCCTCTTCATCATCACCGGTGGCAGCCATACCCTCGCCATCTTTCACGATAGCCTCTTCATGGCCCGCATCACCCGCAAAGTCATCATCCAGTCGTCTATGGCAAGGCACGTTGCGCGTCACCAGAAACTGTTTATCCGCGGGGAGATGCGACACGGCGAGGGCCGGCGATTCGGCAGGGGCCCAGGACCAGGTGGGGAACTTGTTGGTTAGATAGTCGCCGGCTTTGACGAACTCTTCGGGGGTGATTTGGCCGGTTGTGTAGAAGTTTGAGGTGGACGAGGTAGGCGTGTACCGGTCGCGTATGGTGTTGACTGTGGAGTAGATGTAGTTCATGTTGGGCGATTAGCGCTGACGATGGAAAGTGGGGAAATGCGACAATATTGTTTGTCAGGTTGATATGTGGCGATGCGATAAGTCTGGGAATTTGATGAAGCAAAATACAGTCTGTATGCAAGGCTGATGGGATAAATGAGATGACTACAGGTTGGGTATGGATGGATGGCAGTTACTGTGTTGAAAGATGCCCGCTTTGTCTGGGTTATCTGGATTCTGAAGGTGCTGTTTAATAGGGTATGTGAATGGAGATATGTAGCTAGGCGACGAAAGGCTTAGACTAGTTTCGGAAGATTAAGATGAGTTATTTGGAGTGAAGATAGATAAGGTTGGAAGAAATGAGAAAATACATTCTTCAGATGAGGCTTTCTTTTTGGAAGGACGAGACCGTTATTGATGCGGCTGCCTGCGCATGCTGAGTCGGGGGTCCGCTAACTTGTAGGTGGGGTCACCTGCCACTATGTGATGACGATGTCAACTGGTGTATTTAGAGTTTATAGTGCGTCACCGGGCTTGAATTTTAGCGTGCAATGTTAAATGCTCTGTTGACCCGACATCCACTATAGAAAAAAAGGTCAAAAGTAAACACTATTAGAAGGTGCTACAGGTGGTAATCATTACTCAAAGAAGGCCTCTAAGTTCTGAACAAGTCATAACTCTGGAAGTATTGCTAATGATAGTGTCCGCTTACTCAGGCGTGACTTGGTCACATGCCAACTCATCTCTGGGTTAAAAGGCACAAGGACCCTAGTGTCAAAATCTTGTCGGTCATTGATAGGGTCTGATACTGAGAGGGTTGACAATCAGGTGACTGTTAGTCAGCAACCGGATGTGGTCAAATGGCACTTCCGCTTTTGCTAGTCAAGGTAACCTCACGTAAAATCCTCCCCACACCACCGATCCGATGACATCCGGTCCAAAGGCTTGATGGGCCCGCTTTACGGATCAACGGCTTGCAACGCCATCCCGGCACACCCCGTCATTTTCTTCACCTGTACGAGAATGAAAAAAAAAAAAAAAAACACAAAAGACGAGTCATAACCTCCCGAAAACTCTCGGCCTGGCAAACCGACGTCCGCTCGGTGACCGACATCATAAAAAGCCCAGCCTTTTTCAAGCATGGCCCCTGGTTTTTGGGTTTCCCTGTGCACGACGACGAGGTGTTTCGAAACCGCCTTTGAACGAACGGGCTAAAAAAAGAGCAGGGTCGTTTAGAATTGCGTTGCGCTTGCTTTCCGTAAAGTCGCGACCGTGTGAAGTCGGGACGCTTACGGACACGGCACTCCATTTTCTTCATGGACTGAGATACCGGTGCTACTATCAACACGCCCCATTGACGGATATCGCCATATGGGATAGTAACAATGGACTAGAAAGCTTCCATGCCATTTCGGCACTAGAATCATTAACTTGCCGGGACTTGGCCACTTCCATAGCATCGCCAAAGTGCATACCGGCCTACACATCCGGTTCCATGACCCCTGCTTAATGGCTCCGGTAGACCGCATCCTACGGGCCAGCGTCTACGGCATCGTGCTCCGCAGACTAACAAAGACTACGGATAACCCTGGCTAAGCGACTGGTGTATGGTCGGATTCGTGCCCTGTAAATTCGTGATTTCGAGGGTTTTTGGTGCACAAGCACAGGGAAAGACGGCCGGTCGAGGTAGCCTTCCGAGACAACCCGCAAACTGGTCACACGTCTCCCTTCCTTGTTCGTTCATATTGGCTTTGGTGTTGTTCTGCCCCGGGAAAAAAGAGGGTACACTTGGCAGGGCCATGAGATATAGGAACCGTCTCAAACTCACCGCTAGTGAACTAGGTCACATGAGGGGGTGCAAATACACATGTCTGTGTATCCATCAAGCGCCTCACTTAATCCTAGCACGTCTTCGGGAAAAGTCGGTGGTTTTTTTCAAGTTGTGCGTAAACTGGCTGACGTGCTGTGAGGGATGGAGGTTTCTGGTAGGCCAAAGATAGTAACCATTGTTGTCCGTTGGCATGTTTCGGATAAGACTTGGCAGCCCCGAGCTACTGTTGCAAAACTAAACGCCAAGCCCGCTGGTTTACACATATGTGTAAAAGCCATGTCCTTCGCAAACGCTACCGCCATCGTGTTAGTGTCCATTTTAGGAACCCCCAGGCGCCGCCCGATTTATCCCGAGTCCAACCATCTTCTGGAACAAGGAGACGGACGCCCCCGCCTTGATTTATATCTGGTGCATCAGTGATTCCGCAGAAGGTCTGTGTTTGATTACGAAAGTTATATGTCGGGTAATCGAGCGGCAGGTTTATTTGTACAGTTGTCGTACACCGAAAGTGTGCCAAGATGTTGGAGCTTTCGGAGAGGTAAGAGTTGGTAATATCTTAGCCCGTATTAGGGGACGCCGATGATAGTCTTGGTTGGGGGCCATCCAGCCACTCGCTTGGTAGGCTTTCCTGATGGAGAAACATGCACGACGTGATATCAGGTATTTAAAGACGCCCACGTTGCGCTGTCTGAATCTAGATAGATGCAAGTGTGATACATACATCCATTGTAGGTATGTACATGTGCATCCATTGATTGTCCAGACGATGTATGTATGACAACGATCCGTCTCGTGTTTCCATATATTGTAGTATCGTTCCCGAACGGGAGACTGTGTATATACGCCAAATGCATCATACTCACATCCATCCATACTATTATTGTGGACACAGTGTGATGACCTGCAGTTAGACATATATACCAGACAGTTAGTCTTCCAGAAGATATGTCAACTGTTTTGTTCGTAACTTGCTATTGGGCAGACTTTTGGACATGACCTGATTTGTGCATACAATGTCGCACTCTAGATCGAACGAGAATGAGGCTCTTCTGACCTTAATCCAACGTTGGATTGGCAAGATAGGGCCGATATTCCAAAGGAACCCTACATATGTCACACGTAACCCTTGCGCAAACCAGGCTATTAGTTACGGAGAAGACCACCGAAACCTACAATCTCTCCAAATTTCTCCACCAAAGGAATTTCCATTCAATTAAAAAACGATTCACGCTTAGACTATTGCGGTAATTCCCCTTCGCATAAAACAGTCCCGTCATGTTTATAGCCACGGTGACACGGCATTGAACCGCTACAGAAGCCTTTTTCCCAGAGTTCCAGTTCCATGATGATTTCCATCCACCCAGTACACCGCATTCAACCCCGCCAGATGGCGGGCGTATAGACTAGGATCACCATGCTTGCAATTGCAACCCCCCAGCTGGAAGACGAAAAAGAATCGGCTGCTCCTTTAGATATGTGTACCAGGCTTTGTCTCGAGATACCCGCCGCCCCCTCGCCCGCACACCCCTCTTACTTCTATTCCGGTGCGCCAGATTGGCTGGGGTGTCAGCAGCCATGAGTCCGGTCGACTGAGTGTAACAACCAATAGACAACTGGCTTTGTAACCATGACAAGTAGGCGTAAAACACCATCATCGTCCGTATCTGCAGTCCATTGTTGCGGACTTGGAATCAAGAACACCGAAGCTGGGACCAATTGTAGTTGTCTGTGCTTATTAAAGATGACCGCACATTGTGTGCATTTGGAGTAAGAAACGACGTATTTCGCCATGTGCGTCTTGTCAGTTGTATGTACTGACTCTCCGGAATCCATCATTGCCTCACTTACCTCATCTNCGGTCGACTGAGTGTAACAACCAATAGACAACTGGCTTTGTAACCATGACAAGTAGGCGTAAAACACCATCATCGTCCGTATCTGCAGTCCATTGTTGCGGACTTGGAATCAAGAACACCGAAGCTGTGACCAATTGTAGTTGTCTGTGCTTATTAAAGATGACCGCACATTGTGTGCATTTGGAGTAAGAAACGACATATTTCGCCATGTGCGTCTTGTCAGTATGTACTGACTCTCCGGAATCCATCTGCCTCACTTACCTCATCTTGATTCCTATGATATGTGATAAATCCACGCCTCACTTCGGCCAGTTATTAATGGCAACACACGGACTTGCATATACTGCCGCCTGAACCCGCGATTGCATCAATTCCAGTTGCGCATCTACAATTGTACCAACCTTCCAATAAAGCGGTGATTGCCCCAGAGCCCCCGCACGTCTACTTTCGCTCGCCGGCCCTGGCTCCCGCTGAAGCGGCGTCACAGCCTTCTGACACTTGCCCCACGCCCCCCTTCTGCGTCGCGCACTTCGCCTAACTTAACCCGCTGCAGCGGCTAGTATGAGGAGCTTACTACAAAGTATAAAAATTACTACATCCGCTAGTCTTGATCAATTAGCTTCCTGTTCTTTCAGTACAATCATCTTCTGGCACCTCGACCAAACACTCCGGTCTATTCCATTTCATCCTCTTTTCGGTCGACCAACCAAACCGTCTCTTTTCATCGCCTCATTGACAACGCTGTGCGTTTCTGTCTAACCTCTGTCGCAATATCGCCAAGCCCTCTTTTCCGTCTTAATACATATCAATAAAACCATCAAAATGTCGTCTCTCGATCAGTTCAAGGGCTACGCGCAGACTGCCTTCCCCGAAATCAAGCAGGCTTCTCCTAACCACTATGTTCCGGAGTCCGAGGCTACGGGCTACCAGATTATTCGTGAGCCCCTTTGGAACAAGGGTAAGTCCATATTAATACTTAATTCTTATTGATGGCGACGTTGAAGATGTCGATGATGATGACGATGATGACGACTGTAAAANCGCTGCAGCGGCTAGTATGAGGAGCTTACTACAAAGTATAAAAATTACTACATCCGCTAGTCTTGATCAATTAGCTTCCTGTTCTTTCAGTACAATCATCTTCTGGCACCTCGACCAAACACTCCGGTCTATTCCATTTCATCCTCTTTTCGGTCGACTAACCAAACCGTCTCTTTTCATCGCCTCATTGACAACGCTGTGCGTTTCTGTCTAACCTCTGTCGCAATATCGCCGCCCCCTCTTTTCCGTCTTAATACATATCAATAAAACCACCAAAATGTCGTCTCTCGATCAGTTCAAGGGCTACGCGCAGACTGCCTTCCCCGAAATCAAGCAGGCTTCTCCTAACCACTATGTTCCGGAGTCCGAGGCTACGGGCTACCAGATCATTCGTGAGCCCCTTTGGAACAAGGGTAAGTCCATATTAATACTTAATTCTTATTGATGGCATCGTTGAAGATGTCGATGATGATGACGATGATGACGACTGTAAAAAGTCGCGTGCACACATAGCAATCGTGTAGAACCCACTTGCATCCTTCCCGCCGTTTCACATCTTGTTCTCTGCTTCTTGATTTCTTCATTTACAGACGACAAATTTGCCTCTGCACTTTACCCCAATCGCCTGGTTTTTCGCTATACGCAGTCTCGCTTTAGCTTGCTTGGCCAGAAGGTCGCGATGATCCGGCCCCGCACACCGGGCTGAGGTCCGTTGATCCGGCACTTACCCCATATAGCAGAACTTCCATTTTCCCATGTCCCAGTCGCAACTTACAAGCACCCGTTTTTTCCCTAGCCTTGCCTGTTTGCATCATCCTGCCCGGCATTGTTTTAGTGGTTTTTTACTGTAACCACCCCCACCCCACCCCCGCAAGGGTAGTTACTCCCTCTTCGCAGTTTCGTTCCGGCCTGTTCCGTATCATCGCCGCACTGTCAGGCCTGCGCAATTGGTAGTTCTCAGTGGAGCCACCTTTGCCATGCCACTATCATGGACAGAGTGAACAGGCTATTGCGACGGTAGCAGTTTCCAAACAATCGGACGATGGGTTAATGGGCCTGCATCTGAGGCTCTGGAATTACCGCTGAGCCAGCGCAGCCTTGTTTTCTCATCCCACTGGCACATTGCGTGGTCCCCTGGTTTATTCACTGCATCGCCGATTAGTTGTCTGCTTTTTTGGCTTCCGTTCGCTGCGCTTCGCATTGCCATACTGGGATCCTTCGCATCGTTCCTGGCGAGGTCCCTGCGATTTCATCCTCCTACTCGGTGGTGCATGCGTTAGTCTTCGCTTCACTCCTCCGTTTCTGGCGCTGCTTCTATTTTCTCTGTGTCATTAAGTGCATTGGTGACTCTGGCCACCGGTGACTGACCGGCAGTCGAAGTGCGCGTTTCCTCAATTGGGAGTGCACAAGCGCACATAAATATCGACCCATCGCTGGTTTTCCTCCAACTCGCTCCGGCCAGAACCTGTTCTTTATCAATCTATCCCATTTCGCTTTGGCGCAGTTGTCCCTTTGTTACATTCATTTGCCTGGTCTTATTCGCATTCTGCATTGACTAGTCGCATTTGATCAATACTGCTACATTTCACATTTGCGCTTTCCTCAATTCACACCCCTCTCCGTTCTTACCTTTTTGGAGTTGTTCCGGAGTTGTTTCTCCCACCTCCACTACCTAGACAAGTTGGTAAAGTCACAGTGGCAAAAAGTACTTGTCTAAGCTGTCTCGCACTTGTTTCTGGTCTCCAACCGTTGACGGCCGTCTAGATTTTTGGGTTGATTTTTCTTTATAAAGCCTTCATCCCCCAACGATAGATTGCCCATCATGTCTGGTCTTAGCCTTCTCAGATCAATTGCTTCCAAGTCTTCATCGACTACCTTTATCCGTTCCATATCATCTTCTGCTATTCGTCGTGCCCCTCCTCCTGCTGCCGCTGCCGCTTTTGCTTCATCATCGCCATCTACTTCTACCATCATGTCATCAACACCGTCTTCTGTCGATGAGACCTCCGCTGTCGTGGACCGCAAGCTAATCCTCGGTCAAGGTCTCTCTTTCACTCCTGAGGAGCGTATCAACAAGAACCTCACTGGTCTCATTCCCCACACCATGGAGAGCCTCGACCTCCAGTGTGCTCGTGCCATGAAGATGATCAAGTCCCGCCAGACCCCAATTGACAAGTACCTGTACCTGTCTTCCATCAAGGACCAGAACGTCGATCTGTTCTACCGTCTGTTGATGGACAACGTCCGTGAGCTCATGCCTCTTGTCTACACTCCCACCATTGGTGATGTCTGCCTTCAGTACTCTACCTTGTACACCCGCCCCGAGGCGCTGTACATCAACATTAAGCAGCGCAAGAGCATCCGGACTATCCTCAAGAACTGGCCCTACCCTAAGCCCGAGATCTGCGTCGTCACTGACGGTTCTCGTATTCTCGGTCTTGGTGATCTCGGTGTTAACGGTGTTGGTATCTCTGTAAGTTTGCATCTTGTCGCAGGATTCATTTCATCTCATGTCACTAACACATTTAAAAATAGATTGGCAAGCTTTCTCTGTACACCGCCGCTGCCGGTATCCACCCCTCCAAGACTCTCCCCATTGTTCTTGACTGCGGTACCAACAACGAGACCAACCTGAAGGATCCCTTCTACCTTGGTCTCCGTGACAAGCGCCCCTCTGTTGAGGTTCAGCAGGAGTTCATGGATGAGTTCATGGAGGCTGTCCGTGATGTCTACCCCGAGATGGTTGTCCAGTTCGAGGATTTCGAGTCCGAGAAGGCCTTCAACTACCTGGACCGTTACCGTGACGAGTACAAGTGTTTCAACGATGATATCCAGGGTACTGGTGCTGTCGTTCTTGCTGGTTACATTGGTGCTGTTAACCTGTCTGGTGTCCCAATTGAGGAGCAGCGCCTCGTCTTCATGGGCGCTGGTTCTGCTGGTGTCGGTGTCGCTAAGCAGCTTGTTGAGTACTACACTCGCCACGGTCTTACCGAGGAGGAGGCCCGCAACAAGTTCTGGCTGGTTGACACCAAGGGTCTCGTCACTACCGACCGTGGTGACAAGCTCGCCTCGCACAAGACCTACTTCGCTCGCACTGACAACGACGGCCAGCAGTACCGCACTCTGGAGGAGGTCATTGAGTACGTCAAGCCTTCTGCTCTGGTTGGTCTGACTGCCACTTTCGGTGTCTTCACCGAGCCCGTTGTTCGCGCTCTTAAGGCTTCCGTCGATGCTGGTGGCAGCGGCCGTCGCCCCATTCTCTTCCCTCTGTCCAACCCCCTCACCAAGGCCGAGTGCACTTTCGAGCAGGCTATTGACTGGACTGATGGCACTGTTATCTTCGCTTCGGGCTCTCCTTTCTCTTCCTACTCGGTCAAGACTGCCAACGACAACGTCGTTACCTACCACCCCAACCAGGGTAACAACGTCTACGTTTTCCCTGGTATCGGTCTCGGTGCCATTCTGGCTAAGGCTTCTAAGGTCACTGACGACATGATCTATGTCGCTGCCGCTTCTCTGTCGGAGTCTCTCAACGCTGACGAGACCCACAAGGGCTTGATCTACCCCGACATCCAGCGTGTGCGCGATGCTTCCATCATTGTCGCCCGTGAGGTGATGAAGGCTGCTCGTCGCGATGGCGTGTCTGAGCTGCCCGAGGAGCAGTGGACTCAGTGGGAGGAGTGGGGTGATGTCGCTCTTGAGAACTACATCAAGAGCAAGGTGTACAACCCCACCAGCTTCAACAACACTTCTCACCTGTAAAGTGGAGTGTCGTATTAATGGTAATGAGGAAGGATCGTGCCGGCAGGCCGGTGTGTGACAGAGTTGAGTCACGACCACGACCCACCCTTTTATGATACCACTTGTGGTCGTGGCTTCAGGACTCTGGTGATAGAGGTGTTTTTTTTGTTTTTAGAGGCATTGATTTTTTGCTTTGGGTATAACCGGTGGTTTTTGGGTTTGATTTAATGAATTTCTTTTACTACTACTTTTTGTGTTATGGGTCTGAAATGTGATTTTGTTGATGACGTCATGTTGCGATGGTTCATGCGATTTTGATCAGGGCTTAATATGTACCCTAACTGGGGGTATATAGGGTTATGTATTGGCTCCGACTTCGCAACTCAACAGAGGTTGCTAAGGTGGCAGGCAGTTGGACGAGTTGCATACAGCGATAAGAAGTGTTGCAGTTCATGACAGCGGGATATTTGTCAAGTTGCATAATGGAATCTCACCCGTGTTTTGTGGTTGGCTGTAAGTATTGGGCTTAGAGCCGTCTGATAGGTCACTGGCAACTGGGTATACGTCTAGCCATCATCTGTCTAAGTCCAAGGGTAGAGCACGTATGGCCGTATAAATGACAGCTGATGCATATATGTATCTTCATGCAAGTATGCACATGTAATATTATGTCATTAGCGATGTTGGGTGCATCTCTTAGTGCTAATGAGATTAACCTTTGACTTGGTGGATGGCTGTCCGACGACCCACAATAATAGGTTTCTTCGAACCCACCCACTNTGATAGAGGTGTTTTTTTGTTTTTAGAGGCATTGCTTTTTTGCTTTGGGTATAACCGGTGGTTTCTGGGTTTGATTTAATGAATTTCTTTTACTACTACTTTTTGTGTTATGGGTCTGAAATGTGATTTTGTTGATGACGTCATGTTGCGATGGTTCATGCGATTTTGATCAGGGCTTGATGTGTACCCTAACTAGGGGGTATATAGGGTTATACATTGGCTCCGACTTCGCAACTCAACAGAGGTTGTTAAGGTGGCAGTTTGACGCATTGCATACAGCGATAAGAACTGTTGCAGTTCATGACAGCGGGATATTTGTCAAGTTGCATAATGGAATCTCACCCGTGTTTTGTGGTTGGCTGTAAGTATTGGGCTTAGAGCCGTCTGATATATCACTGGCGACTGGGTATACGTCTAGCCATCATCTGTCTACGTCCAAGGGTAGAGCACGTATGGCCGTATAAATGACAGCTGATAAATATGTATCTTTATGCAAGTATGCACATGTAATATTATGTCATTAGCGATGTTGGGTGCATCTTTTAGTGCTAATGAGATTAACCTTTGAGATGATGGATGGCCGTCCGACGACCCACAATAATAGGTTTCTTCGAACCCACCCACTCGGTGCCGGTTTGATCCGCTAGATTGAAGATTCAAAATGGAAAGGTTCAGGTACAGAGCACAGACGTGGCTTGAAGAATCCGCATACTCAGGAAGGAAAGTGATGGCCGTGGCTCTCTGGGAAACTTGTATGAAGTGGGTAGTATGGTTTTTGGTGATTTGTTACTCGATCAGCTGCGATGAAAAACATTGGATATGGCATACTCGATCAATTAACTCGGTAGCGCACGTAACTGAGACTATACACGCCTATCACCACGCGGCTATCCCCCAACCCCAATCACAATCCCCCCAAAATCTACCGCCGTCCCTGCCCACCAGACCCCGCGCCCTGTCCACCCTGTCCACTACTCTGATAAGAAGCATTACTGAACGCCGTCGCGATGCTCTGAGCCTGAGCCCAACCGCTGGCACTGTGAGCGCTAAGTCCGTAGCTTTGGACGAAGTTCTGAGCGGAGCCGCCGCTGGCTTTCATGTAGGAGTTGGCGCTGGAGGGGGACTTGTTAGATCATGGGATTGTTGGGTGGGTAGAGAGGGAAGTACGTACCTGGCGGGGCCGGAGCGGGATGAGGAGCTGTTTTTGGGCATTTTGGGTGATGATGGAGATGGAGATGGAGATGGAGAGTTGAGATTGTGATGAGAGTGCGGGGTCTTAGGTATTTATGGGTAGATTAACCTCCTTGTAGGACTGACGTGTGGGAATGGATCCTTGTAAGTTAGGATTCTGGTCAGACTCTCGACCTGCCATCGCGGTGCATAATCTTCAGCTACCAGCCATTTTATATTGTAGACGAATGCGGGGATTCTTGGACATATGAAGATGTATACAGGGGATACCCAGGTCATGGGATAGTGTAACTTTGTGTGAGACATTAACGATGGTAACAGTGATCACGTAGGTTACATCAGTACATGACCGAGTTAACTAGATGCCATCTTTCCTTGTAGTCTTAGGGCTTACACCCCAAATAGGCTTTGTCTTTGACAGCACCGGTTCTCGCCACGCTGAAACATCAACTTGTCATAATTTGCCCCCATCGAGTCACTTGACTTCTTTTGATTGCTGTCACGTTTTCTCATCGAACTCCTTGTAACCCGTCACTATTGTCCGATTTTGTGTTACTAGATTGATCATCCACATGTAGCGAGACCTTGGCGGCCATTATTACGATACCCCGCACACCAAAGGATCCACTTCCACCGGGCACATTTTGAGCACATACCCTCGGGCCTGTTCAACGGATGGCTGGGAAGTATTGAGAAACAAAGTGATTCCTATCTGTCAGGTCGGAGAACCAGAAATATTTTGTGGCTTGGACGTAGGGCGAGTGAGGTTATTAGCATTGACACCTGGCCCCAAGTCTCAAATGGTGACCCGGCGAGGTTGGAGTTGCAACCTGAAGTGAAAGGAACCTACTTCACACGAGATACCAAGACTTGCGTAACGTGAAATTGATATCAGATTATGTTGTCTGCATGCACACAGCCATTCCTGACCAGCAGTACTCTTATATTTAAACCCTGTCGTAACAATCAACACAACCACACACTCGACAGGAAAAGCTCCTCAGTCAGTAACCACACCACCGAGTGCTCAATATCCCAGGCCACTCACCACCATCCGACTCATCGTCACTATCCCCAGAAGCCCCCCAACCCACCGGACCCCAATGCATAGGAAACGGCTTCGGGAAGGAGTGTTCATTCTTTTTTTCTACCAACCCTCTCTTATCAGACGGCTCGACGTGCGACCTTCCCTGTGACTTCTCACATCCCTTCTTCTCATGGCCCTTCTGAATCGCGTTTTCAGCTTCCTTTACTTCCTAAATCTAACGGGAAACAGTATTCTCAGTTCTTGCGACGGTAGACGGCTCAGCCTGTTCGTTCTCTTTGTCGGAAGATGTACCCAGTTGCTGGAAACATCTGAGCGCTATCTCGGCCACGGGATTGAGTTCTGTTGCGCCATTCTGGGGAAAGAGGATGGAGTTGGTCTTAAAGGGGCGGGGTAGCCTGGGCTGATACTGGAAGGGTCTTTGGCGTATGTAACTACCATGTGGTTAGCCAGTTTATCAGATGCAAATGGATTGTATCTTCATACCTCGCATCATGTGCAGACTCCACAGGAAACGGGTTTATCAATGACATCAAGTCCACATACTCGGGTTCGGATTTCATTTCCTCCTCTCTAAGAGTATCTGTGATGCTTCCATCATTGGTCCTTTCTTGAGAAGTACTCATGGAGTTTGTAGCAGAGGACTCACGGGTCCCTTCAGTGTCATTTGATTGAGGCATGTTTATTTCCGAATAATCGTAAACAATAGGCATACAGTAAAATGATTTCAAGAACAGTTTAGATGAGGTTGTAGACGAGGTTGTAGAAATGTGTTGCCTGTCGGAAGACTAGAACATTTCATGATGAAGAGAAATAAACAAGGGACCCATAAACAAAGGTTATACACCGAAACAGGCAATTGCGATAACTCCAACAGGAACCAGCCTTAACCAGATGGTACCACATAGATCTCTGTTGCCGAGTAAATGGCCTATATACACTTCATACTGTAACCATCTCCCCCCGCCAGTCAGTAGTGGCTTCTGAATGATGGATTCCGACTAAAAATGCCCTCTGGACAAACATGACACGTCCAATTTCGTCTTTGTCGCGCACAATGAATGCACAGTGAATCCCTTCGACGAAAACCACTTCATCACCAATTTGACTATACTCACAGCCCACAAACAGGTTGCCGTCTGATGAGACCCCCAGACTATGGCAAAACTCTGACATAAATCTGAAAGTTAACATGAATTCCTCCGTGTCGTCGATACTTTTGAATCCTTCAATGTCAGAGTATCGCCCCAGACAGAATCTCCAGTCCAAACTTTAGGGATTCTAACATAACCACTTAAGTAGCCTATACTCTCTTTTGCCGTCAAGCTGATATTTTTCAAAACAGGCTGTCATGGCTTCTCTGAGCCCTTGGTCTTGTCCCTGTTCAAAAAACTTGACAATCCTTTTTCGGTACATTCATGGCATGAAGTAGACAATCTCCCGCCCTTTGGTGCACGGATCAAGCTTATATTTTCATATGTATCGGTTGTTGACCCGATGATGTCGTACCTCCCGTTGCGTGCAAATATTGAGGAGTATGGCTTCACTGGATGGACAATGGCCATACCATATGTTACCCACGATACCAACACATCTGTCAGCCTTTGGTGACATCAGTGCGTGAGCCGGCAACCAATAAGTGGGTGATGTTGATTGGCGATCTGTAAGTAGATGAGTGATATACGATACCGGTCTTGATACTGAATGGATACAACCGAGTTATCTTTTAGACACAGTTCCACACAACCTAGTCAGTTGTTCTCTGTCGTGAGAAAGTGGCGCAAGTACTTAAGCCCCGGATACACCCTTCCCCTTAAACAATGAGCTTAGCGCAGGTTAATCATCCTTTGGTAGTCACGATGGGAGATTTTTTTTTTGAATTTTTGTAATTCACTATGCTAAAATCTTCTGTCACTCTCTGACCCAGTTCCATTATGCATCATTATATAATTCCACTCTTGTTTCCTAGTCTGCTCCTTCTCTAACACCGTCTATTTTGTAAACCGGCTCTCCTTCATTATCGCGTAAAATACCCCACCAACAATTTAACGGCATGTGTAAAAGGTATCGACTGACTCATGAACAGATGCCTGGTCGACCGTATCTCTCTCGGGAACGGTATCGACAAAAGTGGGGAACGCCTCAGTCGAAGAAGAGCAACTGGCCGCATCCATTCGGCTTTCCTCGTCGTTCAAAGGAGCTTTCTCATCAATCGAACCATCCTCATTGGCAAAGGTCTGTTGGTCACCCAGCTTGTAGTTAGGGAGCAACCACGAAAGAGCAAAGATAACAACAGCGACGGAGAGACCACCAATGCACAGAACACCCTGAACACCACTCAACACCTTGGCCAGAAGGCCGCGCTCCGGAGACTCGCCGAGTTCGGCGGCAACGGAAATGGGATCCATGAAGGCGCGCGCGGCAAGTTGCGCGTTATCGGGGAAAGCCTTGGCGAGACGAGCGGGAACGAGTTGACGCCAGATGATACTGGCGATGGCGTTACCAATGGCTGATCCGATACTGAAGTTGGCGAGGTAGACGCCCAGCATAGCTGACTGTTCGGAGCTTGGGAGAGAGGTCTGGAGAACAGCTTGCACTGGGTAAGGGTACAGACCGCCAGCGAGACCAAGGATTCCCTCTGAAGCTCCAATGAGAATCTTCCCGCTGGGACCACCAGCAGACCGGACAATGTACATCATGGCGAAAGCGCCGCAGTAAAGGAAGGTTCCAACCAGGATGAAAGCCTTGAGGCGGCAAGTCCAGCGGATAAGGAGACCATTGATAAAGCCGGCACAAGAAGAAACTGCAGTAAACAACCCACCGATGATGGCAGCCTGCTGCGCAGTAAAGCGGAACGAAACAATCAAGGTGGTGAAAAGGTAGTCACCCTGCATCGAGTACGCCAGATTGAGGAAAATGGCCAATAAAAGAGGAACCCACACACCACGCTTAACACAAGAACTTGGCTTGAAAATCGGGTCGCTCGCATACTTGAGTTCCCAAACAGCGAGAGCGGCAAAGAAGAGGGGACTCAACGACACGGGAACAATCATGCGCCAGTTAGACCAGTCGCCGTTTTCAACAAGGCAAAGCGGGGTAAGCAACATAGAGAGAGCGAGAGCAATCAAGATGAACCCCGGGACATCCAGCACGAAGAAGAGACGCTTTGGCGACAACGCATAGGGAGGCAAAACATATCCGGCCTTAGCAGCACGGCGACGAAGGACGACAGTGTGGGCCATTAACGGCATGCACGAGATGGGAAGGGCCGCGGCGAAAACACCCATTCCCCAGCGCCAGCCAACAGTCGACATGACGGTTTGAACAAGTTGAGCGGANGCGAATGGCAGAAAAGCGCAAGAAAGAACAGGGATGTAGCTCGACCACACCCGATTCTTAGTGGACGTCGAATCTCCAACAGAGACTTCAACCAAAAGGAGAAGTAAGGTGAACCCTGCTTGGTAAAGAAGAGCACCAACAGAAAAAGTCGCCATGGATGGCGCAAAAGCCTGAAGAGCAGTACCCACAGCGTAGAAAAGGGCACCGGCGGCCATTAACTCCATGCGACCGAAGACATTGGCGATTTTACCGGCGGTGGGCTGCATGACGACAGCCATGATGGCGCGGATGGTGTTGACGGTGGCGAGGGCGGAGTGTTGACCGAACTCGGCCATGGCGAAGTTGCTCAGTGAGAAGCGAAGGTTCATATCGAGGGAGTAAATGGTGGAAAGAAAGAAGACACACGCAAACATGATGATTTTGTCGTTGGGTGTCATGACGGCACGTTGGAACTTGGTGGCCGCGACACCACGGAGGTCAGTCGGAGAGACCAAGATGGTGTCCTTCTCCTTTTCGGAGGATGGGACCATGACGGGGGCGGGAGTCATGGTGAAGAAGATTTGGATTCGGTGAAGATGGATTGACGGTTGGTGATGGTTTTGGATTTGTGTTATTCGAGTGTTGATGAGAAAAGAAAACCATCTCCTAAAACCTGGGGAACCCGCCTGCTTTTAAACTTTTCTCCTCTGCACCAATATCTCTGCGTACAAGTGTGAACATCTTGCCCGCTCCTNGCGACACCACGGAGGTCAGTCGGAGAGACCAAGATGGTGTCCTTCTCCTTTTCGGAGGATGGGACCATGACGGGGGCGGGAGTCATGGTGAAGAAGATTTGGATTCGGTGAAGATGGATTGACGGTTGGTGATGGTTTTGGATTTGTGTTATTCGAGTGTTGATGAGAAAAGAAAACCATCTCCTAAAACCTGGGGGACACGCCTCCTTTTAAACTTTTCTCCTCTGCGCCAATATCTCTGCGTACAAGTGTGAACATCTTGCCCGCTCCTCTACTCACTCTGTTCCGTTTTGGGTCAGCCCATATTCCGACGACACTTGTACGTCGGCCCCACTTTTTTCCGTATCGGGGCGGGAGAGACTAGTACATTGATGATCTAACCTTAATCAATCTTGGACGTCCAGACAACTAGTCTCTTTGAGAGCTAAGTGATTCCCCAGAGAGCTATCCAACCACAGGCCATCGTGGCTCGTTGGCCATTACCACGTGGAAGCCACGTGAACGCCATATGATATAGCCCTACTCATCGCCGCTGACTAGTCCCCACGAAACTCGCGACTCTAACGTTTGCCACGAATTTGAATGTCTCAAAGCATCAGGTTTAATCCTCCCGGCCTCGCAAGGCTGAAAAATACCTAAATACTCCGTCAAAAGCTCACCAGAAAGGCGGCGGCATCGCGAAAGTCACTTTGATATCATCTCCATTGATGTGGTGAATTTGGGTTACACTTGGACTGTTGTCGTCTAAAAGCGCTTAATGGAATAACTGCCCTAGTTTTCTTGGCCCCCCATCCATCACCCTAGAATTTTAGAGTGCGGGGTTCGTCGGCGTCCGTGCCGCCGTGATTTTTCGATAGGGTTGGTAACCCCATCGTTAGCCTTGGTGAAAATCAGGGAATCATCATCTGTTTGTCCACACAATGGATTCGCAAGGATAACCCTTTGATATGCCATCTTGGCATAGTTTGTGGATAAGCTGGTGTGCCCATGAACGTTACATAAGGTGCATGTTGTGTCTTACTTACTGAATCAACGGGGAGATCACGCCTATCGTACATCTATGCAAACCTGTTCATGCCACAAGGCCCACTAATGAAAGGGTTCAAAGGTTATCCTGTAGTACATATGTAGTCTTGGCTGGGCCCTTCCTGTCCTTCCATGTGAGGAGGATTGACGAGTATAACTACTTTGTACTACGCTGTGCTATTGACAAGACCAACTTAGTATGTCATCTGGGTAGATCAAGCGCCCAGTAATACACGTCATGACGATCATTATACCGGCAAGCGTCTTTGTTGGCGGTGAATCAGTTGTTTTTGATCGATTGTTCACCTACCTTACAAGGCTGCGTCGAGGAAAGTTTGACGTTGGGAAGTTTGTAAACCAACACTAAACATGAACATCCAGATGTCAATCCTACCGAAATAGGGATCTACTAGACATTCTCTGACGGTCCCAATGGAGACAACATCCAAGTGCTATTTGTATATATATTCTTGACTCCATTGCCATGTTGCCTGTTAACCGCCTATTGCCTTTCTTTCTAGAAACTTGACGAACCCAAACACACCGCTTCAATCTTATCGGCAGTATGAGTGCATTCATGGAAAGCGCTTCAGCCGCCGCGCCTTCATGAAGCACCTGCAAGTGATCAGGTCTGTTCGGGGGCCCCTTGGCCTCCACAGGATCCATTTCTGGATCCAGAAAATCGGACCGCCCTCCATAACAATGCGAACGATGTACCACGCCTTGGTCCGTCTTGAGTGGCCAACAGAGCATGAATTTATTGCAGCTGCTCAAGGCCGGGGTTGGTACACGGCCGGTCGGAATGCTCTGTTCGTTGGCAGAGAGGGGGCCCGTTGGACGTTGAATGGCGATGTATTTGGCTCTTGTGACTTTGTTTTCACCGAATTTTCGATAGGCCTATGCGGCCTTCGGTGGCAATCTTCGTAAGTGTGCCATGTGAAATGATGTTATGTGTTCAAATGCTAACGTATAACATCAACCAGTGCCCAAGTGTCTTGATCGAGGCCCGTTTTCCTGGTGAACGCTGGCCAGAGACACTTCAGTCACCCAGGTGATGTCATCGCTTTTTGTTTCTCATCACGCAGGCGTGAATCTCTATAGGGTGAGGTCCGGGAACTTCCAAGAGCTATATGTTACACTACAGCTCCACGGGCCCAGGAGAATAGGGGAAGAAACTATTATTTGTCACTCAATACAACTTATGTACTTTGCTGAAATATCTTATAAACCATGCTAGTGATGAAAACTATTGGACGCAGAATACCAAATTGTCGTGCACAACACTGTCGGATTTTACACTGCGAATTTGTCATTCAAGTGAGTCCTTTGTATGTCACGATCCCATGAGGCTCGGTAGGTTGTTCAACAACATGCAGAGCCGGTATTTGGCTGCATGGCTATACAAAGATGTCAACCGATAACCGCTCGTTGTACATATCGTTAACCCCAAAATCCCGCCGAATATACTTTGTACACGGATGAAGAATGCTCCTCCCGATTTTCACCAAGGTTAACCATGGGGTTACCAACCCTATCAAAAAATCACGGCGACACGGACGCCGACAAACCCCGCATTCTAAAATTCTAGGGTGATGGATGGGGGGCCAAGAAAACTAGGGCAGTTGTTCCATTAAGCGCTTTTAGACGACAACGGTCCAAGTGTAACCCAAATTCACCACAACAATGGAGATGATATCAAAGTGACTTTCGCGATGCCGCCGCCTTTCTGGTGAGCTTTTGACGGAGTATTTGGGTACTTTTCAGCCTTGCGAGGCCGGGAGGATTAAACCTGATGCTTTGAGACATTCAAATTCGTGGCAAACGTTAGAATTGCGAGTTTCGTGGGGACTAGTCAGCGGCGATGAGTAGGGCTATATCATGTGGCGTTCACGTGGTTTCCATGTGTTAGTAGCCAACGAGTCATGACGCCATGTGGCTGGATAGCTCTCTGGGGAATCACTTAAATCCCAAAGAGGCTAGTTGCCTGGGTGGACGAGATTGATCAAGGTTGGATTATCAATGTACTAGTCTCTCCCGTCCCGATACGGAAAGAAAAGTGGGGCCGACGTACAAGTGTCGTCGGAATATGGGCTGACCCAAAACGGAACAGAGTGAGTATAGGAGCGGGCAAGATGTTCACACTTGTACGCAGAGATATTGG
>JSUI01006312.1:0-37852 GCA_000833645.1 Huntiella omanensis | reverse complement strand
GCGATTCTGTCTTGAGTCCGATGGGAAAGGCATCTCAAAACCTCAAAGGTACCATTCCGAGGGTATTAAGGAAGAAGGTTGTTGATTTCACATGGGTGCCCCGCAATTGATTTCACATGGGTGCCCCGCAATTTGATCGACAGTTAGGGTTTGTTGACATAGGGTCTACAGTTGGGCCAATGTGGATGAAGAATTAAGAATTAATAAGCGCTGATGGATTTGACGTCAGAGTTATCATTTATAGTGGTTTTGCGAGGAGCTTTCTTTTCTGTTTTCCTGAATCATAATAATTTACTTTTTTTTTCTACACGAAATGTCACCATCTGTTACCGACCCCTCAGAAGCCCAGGCCGTCCTGGCAAACCCACAAAAGCCCTCTCTTGTGGCTCCCGAACCTGAACATTGTCCCGGTCCCGAGTCAGAACAAGCTGGCAAGGCCGATAACTGTGCCGGATGTCCTAACCAGCAGATTTGCGCTTCCGCTCCCAAGGGCCCCGATCCTGATATCCCGCAAATTTCGAGTCGTTTGGCGGGTGTGGACCACCGTATTCTTGTACTTTCGGGTAAAGGTGGTGTTGGAAAGAGTACCTTTACTACTTTATTGAGCCATGCGTTTGCAATGAGTGGGGAGAAGACCGTGGGGATTATGGATACGGATATTTGTGGCCCGAGTATCCCTAAGATGTTGGGCGTGGAAGACGAGAAGATTCATACTTCGGCTAATGGTATGTCTCCCGTTTGGGTCATGGATAACCTGGGCGTCATGTCCATCCAATTCATGCTCCCCAACCGTGACGACGCCATCATCTGGCGCGGAGCCAAGAAGAACGGCATGATCAAGAAGTTCCTCAAGGATGTTGAATGGGGCGAGATGGATTTCCTCTTCGTTGATACACCACCCGGCACTTCGGACGAACACCTTAGTGTCAACACCCTTATGCGGGACAGCGGTATCTCCGGAGCTATCGTCGTGACTACACCCCAAGAAGTCGCGCTTCTCGACGTGCGCAAGGAAATTGACTTTTGCCGCAAGGCGGGTATTCGCATTCTAGGCTTAGCCGAGAACATGAGCGGCTTCGTCTGCCCTGGGTGTAAACATACCAATGCCATTTTCAAGGCTACTACCGGCGGTGGTGAGGCTTTGGCGAATGAGATGGGAATTCCATTCTTGGGCCGGGTGCCCTTAGATCCCCGCATTCGGATGTCGTGTGACTACGGCGAGAGCTTCTTCGACTCCTTTGGCGATAGTCCGGCATGCGAGGCGTTCATGGGCGTTGTCAAGAAACTTGGTGGTGAGCTCGGTATCGCTGTTGACGACATCATTCCTAATGAATTCTTGGTGTGAAGTTGATACTTGGTTATGGTATTCTGGGGGATTCTACAAGGGTACTATTTCCCATGGACGCCGTCAACACGCTCGACTCTCTACTCCTGGCCCAGCTTCGCCGGAATGCCAAGGATATCCTCGGCATCCTCAATATCAAAAACCTTGCCAACCTCGCTCGTCGACCGCACCAACTCCTTGGCACCAGCGTAGAGCATGCGCGCACTGGCGTTGCAGGTTTCCGGCAGGTAGTAGATCAGTACATACGGTACGG
Source organism: Huntiella omanensis (assembly GCA_000833645.1). NCBI lineage: Eukaryota > Fungi > Ascomycota > Sordariomycetes > Microascales > Ceratocystidaceae > Huntiella > Huntiella omanensis. The sequence goes on along the minus strand of JSUI01006312.1, from coordinate 36,254 downwards.
ACAAACGCCCATCAGGCTATTCCACAGTTAGAATCGCGAGTAGGAGAAGTTGATTTGGGTGAGAAACATACCAGGGCAAAGGGATAGCTCAGAAGGNCTCTACTCTTGGCCCAGCTTCGCCGGAATGCCAAGGATATCCTCGGCATCCTCAATATCAAAAACCTTGCCAACCTCGCTCGTCGACCGCACCAACTCCTTGGCACCAGCGTAGAGCATGCGCGCGCTGGCGTTGCAGGTTTCCGGCAGGTAGTAGATCAGTACATACGGTACGGACAAACGCCCATCAGGCTATTCCACAGTTAGTATCACGAGTAGGAGGAGTTGACTTGGATGAGAAACATACCAGGGCAAAGGGATAGCTCAGAAGGACGAAGCGCGGCGAGTTATCCGGGAGGTCATCTGCGATGTCCTCGAGCGAGTTGTACACGGTATCAGGATCTTCCTGCTTGATCTCGAGAGTGTTCTTATCAATGTGATCTGCATTTCTAATGGTTAGTCGGGCGCCAAATCCCCCTCTCTATCGCCAAGTTCGGCCTTACAAATGACTGCTTGTGGCAGCTTGGAGCGGGAAGTGCTCAGACGGAACTTGCGCAGGTGCGCAGTGGTCTCCTGGGAAAAGGAATACAGTCTTGCTTCTGAGCTCTTTTCTTCATTAGTTAGACTCTACATAATGTATAAATCGCATCAATCTTACCATTTTTTTTTGAGATCTTGTGATGTGGCTTGTGATGTGGCTAAATCCCGCCTGGAATGGAAAGCTCCGGATTGATTGATTCCTACTCTTCTCGTTCCTGGAGATGGATCGTGGCTCTTGCGTAACCCCGCGAAGCCCCACTTAAATGGTAGTAGTTTAGAGGATGCTTACTTATACACCGAATGGATAACAATGACGTCATAGGAGATGTATTAGATTACTTATATATAAAAAACAAATTACTTCTTTTCCTGGCTCTCCTCCTCTTTCTTCGCTTCATTGCCCTCTCCCAAATCATCACGACTCTCATGGAAAACACTCCGTCTTTCACCATATGGTCTCCCCGGGCCGTCTGTGCTGGCTCCTGTTCTGTCACTTTGAGGGGTGCGGGCGCCTTCTTCGCCTTCAACAACTGGGTCTAAAGCCGGTGGTATGGTAGTGCCCGGTTCACTCTTGAAGGTCTCGGCAGATACCTGTCTTGAGTGACCCATACCCACTGGAGATGCCGAACCAATGACGGGGGACTCGGCAATGCAGTCACTTCCAGAATTGGATAACGGGCTGAAGGCGTTAGGTGCTGATTCGGATGAGATACCACCGCTTGAGATAACCGAACCAGTAGTGCTGGTAGCGTTGGCTGCTTTACGGTTGTTAAGAGTATGGGTGACGGCTTCCTCGTGGGTAAGATCGCGACTATCCAACTCAGTGTGTGTAGCCGAAAAAGCGTTTGAGCTAGCGACGCTTTGACGAACGATCGGTTCGGCGGGCAACTCGACATGTCTTTGTACCTGTGGGACTTTACTGGCATCCATAGGCTCACTGGAAAGGATAGTACCGGTGACAGTAGAAGTCTCGGTAGTTTCCGAAAGAACCTTTCCAGGGGGAAGACCCGTGCGCCAAGCTTTGATACGCCGGGTGGTTGTAGTCTCCGAAGGGGTACCGGCGGAGCCGCGGGTCCTGCGGAAGAAAAACCAGAAGATGACAAAGGCAAGGAGGAATCCACCAATGATTGAGCAGACGACGATAGCGGCAATGGAGCCTTTGGAAAGGCCAGAGCCAGAGCCTGAGGTGGTATTAGAGTTACCATCGGAAGGAGACGAAACCGGAGTGTAAGGGTAGTAGGTAGTGATTTTCGAAGTGTCGTACTTGGTGGCAAAGAGAGCCTCGACGTCATCATCATTCCAGCCGTTGGGGGGTTTGGTGATAGTAGCACCACCAGAGCCGGTACCTCCGATTACATCGGTCAGGTTGCTAGGTACCAAGTACTCGGACCACACATTCGGGTCATATGTATCAACAAATGTGGCTGTAGATAGGTTGAAGTTACGAATAAAGCCTTTTTGGAGGCAAGCCCCGCTAGCTGTCATACCACCAAAACTCCACATTTGATCTGGATATGGCTTGACGCAAATGTTATTGTAGCGGCTGTTGCCTGTGGTTCCCGAATAGACCTTTGTCCAGGTGAAGGATGGTACGGAAAGTACCCAAACGTCATCTGATATGTTGTCATATGTGGAATCACCATCATACCCACCATAGTAGTAAATGTTATGAGACGAAGCATCTTGGGCGGAGGCAACAACCGCACAGCCCAAGACGAGGTTCGGCGGAAGGGTGGAAGAGGAGGTATTTTGCTTGTGCCAGGTCTTGGTTGCGATGTCGTAAATGTCGATGGTACGGAGGAATGCTTGGCCACTTGCGGTCTGTTATAACTAGATGTTAATGACTTTGTACAAAGATTGTGGAGTGGTATTATACTTACATTTTCAGCGGCATTTGCATTGAACCCATCACTAGTATTCCATCCAGCGGAAGTTGTTCCACCAATGGCCATCATAACTCCATTGGAGCCTACAGGAACAAAAACGAACTCACCACCAGTACGTGCGGATACATCATCGGGAAGCGTAGTGTTACTCCAGTTCACCACACTGTGATCATCTGACTGAGTTTCCACCTCAATGATGGTGTCGGCCAGGTAAGACGCAGTAGTATCGGTGACATTAAAACCATTCCCAAAGCTCAAAGTTCCCGAGGAACTTCGCATGCCTGAGAAATAATAGGCCTTCCATTCGGACGGTACAGAGGCACCCGCCCCGTATACAATATTCCGGTTCACATCGGAAGGTAGAACGCTTGTGTCGAGACCCCTGTCGAATCTATATTCGGTGCCCCACGCGTAATCGTGATATACCAAGAGATAATCATCATCAGGTGCGAGAGAAATATTGCTTGTTGTAGTCTTGCCACCGTAAAACCATATGTCACCCACATTGGCAAGGAGCGCACCGGAATACAATGTGGGATCAGTATTGCTAGAAGATTCACCAGCCCCTCCTCGGGCTTTGCTGCGAGAATAGTCGATGTAATTGGTGATGTTGTCTGTAATCAAATTCATGGTTGTGTTCAAAGGGATGGTGAAAATGTAACCTTTTTGGTTGTCTGTTCATAGACATCAGTATAAGCAAACAGTTGGTACAGTAACAAATCATCACTTACAGTCCGGATTCTGTTTACCATTCGAACCGTCTGCGGTTGTTTGTACCCAGTATGATACACCACCGTCAATCCACAAGGTATCGTGCATTATTACAGCTAAAGAAACCCATCAGTATCACGCATAACCACGACGACCAATAGTCAACTAACCTCGCTGGCCCTGCCATCCACATAGCGTAGTGTTGACTGTTCCATTGGGCCAACCACTCCACTGTGCCCAAGCCGGCGGGGCCGAGATGGCCAAAGCCCATGACCAGAAAGCCAAACGGACCATGACAGTATTTATTAACACAAAAAAAACGGAAAGACGAAACGGGACTGTCTGCGCGTTTCACCAACGTCGGCACGGGCGACGAATAAAAAGCCTAACGGGAAGAGAAAAAAAAGTAACAGAGAAAGAATGAGAAAGAGAGATGTGACTGGGCAGTCTAATGAATATGAAGAGAAAAGAAGCGTGAAGGGAACACACAAGACAACGGAACCAAGAAAATGAAATAAAAACCCAGGTAAGAGAGGATCCAACAAGCTCCGGCGACTTTTTTTTGACGGGTTCCTCGTTCTTCGTGTTCTTTTTACGCCTTGCTAAGTTGGGTACATTCAGCGACGGCTGCTTTCTTTGTTGGTAGGATGGTGATGTTGTGGCTGCTTACAGAGGGTGGCATTGTATAGTGGATTTTGCAGGATGCAATGTGACGAGCATATGTGGGGAACAGAGTAGAGCAAACCAGTTGATAGAAGGAAAGACGCATTCGTCGCCGAACCTGCGGAGAAGAGAGAATGGCAAAAGAACTGCTTCTCTAGACTGTAAACAAAGAAAAACGGCCATGTCTTGCTAGCAAATATCAGAGGTCTCACTTGCTACTTTACACCTGAACCCAAACAAAGAGCCCGTCACATCATCGACCCTCTTCTTCACTGAATCCAAATCCCACTCCATAAGCGTGCATCTGCAAAGTCTCCGCAGGAGCATCAACCTGCTGTAGTGAGACGATAATATGATTCCTTCCTCGCCTGCGTCACTGTAAACCCTCTCCTTTTCGTGTGAGCTGTTCTCCCTTCCTTTGAACCTTTTTTTTCACAGGGGTCCGTCAAAGAACTGTCGCCCACATTGTTGGTGATTGGCGGTCACATGGTGAAGTCTATTTTAGGCTATTCTTGTGTTACATCCCGAGATGCATTTGGGTTGATTAGGGTTTGGGGGGAAGGGTTTCGGAGTTGACGATGTTTCGCGAGACAAGGACGATATTGGGACTTGTTTGGAACGGAAAGGTATCTTGAGATTGGTTCGCTGAGAATGTTTGGTGATGTATCCCGTAAAAATGACAAACTATGCAAGCCATGGCGTATAAGTAGAGAACCTGCAGCCAAAGACGAGGTGCATTGTATCACGCAAGCCAATCTGCAGTGCAGAGTCCACCACCATGTCTTCTTCATCTTTCCCTAATATCACCATTTCTTTTTGTCCCACTGCTGGCTCAGTGGAGAAAGTGTCCACCGCTTCTACGGATGAGGCTGTTCCCTCTTACGATGCTTCAGCTGTATATCGTCGTGATCAACGCTTGTTAGCCCGCGCCTTGGAATCTTCGAGGGCAGAGACAAAGCACTTAGGAGTTCGTTCTCCCGTGGTATCTGCCAGGCCAGCAGATTTTCAGCATGCAGCTTATGATGCTCAGGTAGCTAAAGCTGTAGATTCTGGCTACTTCACTCCTACTTCTGCACTCCGGGGTATTGCATCCCATGTTCTCGACCCACCCGCGCTCGAACGTGAGGAATCTAGTCCTACGGCATTCACTATTGGCTCAGTGAATCCCCAGAATGGTCTCTGTGATATCAAATTCGCCGAATCCGAGAAACCTCTTTATTTCAAGCCCGATATACGTGTGGTAGATATCATATCGACTCTCAGTACCGGTGAAAGAAACAATCCTAGTATTTCTCTCTCATTTTTGCCTATTTCTCCTTTAGAGAAAAGCCGAACAAGTCTCCGCGATGATAATGGTGTAGCAAGCGAGACTGAATATTCGCCCGTTATCATACCCGTGGCTGGTCCATTGGGTACCGAATTCAATATTGACGATGGTGCGATAAACTGCCCCAAAATCGACCTTCCTGCTGCCTCTCATGATGGATCGGTAGACAGCGATGTTACCCTTTATGATAACAACGATTCAAACAAAGATCCTGACAACGGTCCTGTATGTATCGCAAGTGTTCACTGTGTACTGTCCAATGGCAATTCGCACCATATTCCTGTCTGCATTGACGCAGAAGCAATGGCAAATGTTGACGACCCAGACACAATTGTGCATTTGGCCGGCGGAACACAAGTTGATGAAAAGGTTGATAATATACCTTCATGCATCAAGCCCATTGCCATGTCACAGATCGACAACCCAAACAGAGTAATTCCCCTGGAACCCTCAAAACTCGCACCACATATACTATCGCCCCCACACTCTGTTGCCTTTGCCCTGAGCTTCTATTTTCACCCCATTACGTTTTTACTCGGTGTCAAGCCCACTGAGCCTACAGTTGATGTATCAGTACAGTGTGATGAGGAAGCTCCGCCTGTCCCTTTTCCTGACGCAACCACTATCTTCTGGATTTCTCCATCCGTAAACCCTACGTTTATTTGTTACAACAAAGAGATTCGTACGTGCTTTGGTGTAACCTTTACTCGTGGCTATCTCCAAGCGCAAGAGTTACGGTTGAGCACCGTCTCTGCGCATAAACTTAATCCTGTTAAGCCATTGAATGGGAAACTTGTAGCAGAAGTAAGCAGTACCAATACACTAGACCAAGGCGGATTTGGTACCGTGAGACGCGCTATAGTTCAAGGTCCAAGACCGGGTGTTATAGCGATCAAGACAACCAGAGAAGATGTCAAGGAGGTAGCTGCCGACTTAAACATGGAGACCGTCGAGTTAGATGTTCTGAGCTTTATAGCAAAGACACGAAGACGGCGACCTCCGCATATCGAGGCACGAGATGGACCTAGAGACCAGTTCCCAGAAACATATTCTAAGCCACCGATTGTGGAGTTACTGGGAGGTAAGCCGGAGCCAGGAAGTGATGCTGCAATGGCATTAAAGTCAAGTTCAGTTCACAATTATCTCTATGAGTGCCAGGGACCGTTTCAGCCGCGGGCGTACAGGGATAAGTGGAGGACTGTGGAACCAAGCATTTGGATTCGACTTGTACAGCAAATGAGCGAGGGACTCAGGTATCTCCATGACGTTATTGGAATCGCCCACATGGATATCAAAGCTTCCAATGTTCTAGTCTCTTGTCGACAGGGGCCCTTGTCGGCTTCTGGAAATGATACTGTTGTGTGGGATTTCGTACTTGCCGATTTTGAAGGTATCCACAGGATTGGACAGCCTTTGCCGGACGATCACTGGGGAACATGGATGTTCTACTCACCGGAGCGTCTACGTGAGTCTATGACGGAGGATGACTTTGATTACTCCCTCGTTGAGTATCCAGCCTCATGGGAGTTTAAAACTGCTAGAGGCAGGAAACTTATGAGGAACATGAAACCTATTAAGAAAACTGAATCGGAGAGGGAAAGTTTATCTACCATGGACCACGCAATGTCATGGGCTACTGAATCCTCACAGGACTATGAAGGTACATGGAACACCTGGCGTACACGATACATTGAATGTAGTGATGGCGAGTTCTCATCAGATGATACTGGTTATGATGGTCATCACGACGGTCAGAGCCTCCCGGTGCTTATCAGTGGTGGAATGGACATTTGGTCTATGGCGTTTCTCTTCATGGCCGCTCTACAGCCAACGCTATATGAAGATATCTTATGGGAAGAACAATGGCATCACGTACGCAAACAAATTGATGCTCTCGGAGATTCAAATAGGTGGAGAGCATTTGGGGATATGGTTGCGGAGTGTGAATTGGAGCGACCGAATGCCGAGTATCTGGAGGACTGGGCAAGTTGTCTACTGGAAGAAGACGTGGATGAACTGATTGATGAGGTGTTTAACTGGGCCACGGAAAACCCTTATATTAAACGGAAATGCCCAAGTGAGAAGAAACCAAACTACAATTGTTTCTACTCAGAGAGTAGTCAAGAGTCGTTCTGCTCTGAGAGCAATCAGGAGTCACAAACTTCAACGATACAAACCTCATCCTGTCTGGATTGATCAATCCAAGAGGCAAACACTAATTATAACATAGACCACATGAACATTACATTTTTCTCATAACATAGATATAGAGAGACGCGGGAATAGCAATTACAAATTAACAAACTAATCATACGCAAAACAAAAGAAATGGTATCAACAATGACGTCATTATAAACAGGCCAAGAACCCAAAAGGAACACAAAAATAAGGAAAGAATTGAAGAAAAAAAAAAGGATGGCACCAGCCAGAAGAAGTGAAATAACAAAAGAAAAAAGAAACTAAGAAATAGAAAAAAGAACGTATCAGACTATCCAATAGCCCGTCCAATCTCCTCGTAATCTCTCATACCCGTCGCCGGTCGTGGTGAGAGTCCTCCCAAGGCAATCTCCTCCTCAACCTCAACACCCGAGTTCGCCGCCAAACTAGCATCCGACCACCCACGCATATGCACTGGGCTTTTCGCTGCTTTCCTGACATTCCCCATGCTCCTAGAGTGTGAAAGACCTTTAGGTGAGCGGAGAGGCGAGTCGACTTCATCACTAACGCCAGAGAATGGGTTGCGAAGAGGGGTACCGGGGATAGCAGCTGCGAGGGAGAAAGAGGAGCCGGAGCGACTATGGCGATGCTTAGTTATGGCGCCACCGATGGTCGTTTGTGAGCGGAGACGGGCAGCGGCGGGCTTTTTAGGCGAGGCGATATACGGAGCGGACCCGCGGATGGATTCATCAGTTAAGCCGACCCGAGAGTTCGGAGCACGCGCTTGAATTGGGGTGCTTGGGGAAGAAGAGACGGCGAAGTGGTCTGGTGATGGGGGTGGTGGACTCTCGGCGTATACTATTCTAGTTGGTGGAGATGACGGGACAAGGAAAGAGTCTGTTGGTGGGGTGGCGGGTTCCTGTGGAATGGACGGGAGGGTGTTTACAAGACTAGAGGCGGATGTCTTTTTCCGGGCTAAGCGGGGAACGGCAAGAGGCGTAGAGGTGTTTTGAAGGCGTTCGGGCGAGACAATGTGGCGAGGACCGGGGATCTCTGGGACGGCGGGAACGGTCATGTCGCCCATGCGTTTCTCCTCGTCACTTGAATCTTCATCATCACCGGCCACAGTTGTTCCGGCCACGGAGGTTCCAGCGCCGTTATTTACGGGGCGAGTACCATTCCCGGGGATTTTCCAAGACTCGATTTCCTCATCGTCAATAGGTGAGATGCCTCTGTTTAAAAACGGGATACGACGACGTCTCCGGATGATTATAACCGTTACTCCTGTAACCAGAATCACCACACTAACAAGTACTGCCACCAGTACAATGATCAGGGTGCGGGTTTTGTTCGTGGAGTTTGTGGCGGAAGCGGAAGTCGCCATTATTGTGGATTTGGTTGTGGCGAACAGTTACTGAGTGGACATGTCTTCAGCAGTCGAATGTGGAAGATGGTCGTCGGTGGCTATGGAGGTTGTAGTTGTTGTTCTCAGAGGCTACACAAGACGAACCTCTGGTAATGTGTGTGTTTGTGTGTGAATAAGTAAACGAATGAATGACAAAGTTGGATGAAAGAACAGAAGCTCATCCAAGAGGAGCCCATCCGACAACTTGAGCTGTAAGTATATATACGGAACCGGCTAGCCGTTTGGTTAAATGTCGCTTAGTGAGGGGAGGGAGAACATTCTGTACATATCCCTGCCGTCTAAGCCGGGGACGTGAACAATAAGAAACGGCTAGTGATAGGCCGTCTGGGATTGTAACGTTCAATTGACAAGAATGGTTGAGGCCCGGGATATGGGTGTGTAAGATTCAGTCAAGAGGGGTGAATCAAGGAAACGTAGTGGTGTGCAGTTCTTGTCATGATGGTGGGTTACTACTGGTGATCGTCTGGCCGTGCTGTGCCGTGCGTTTGTGTAAATCATTCATACGGTAGTGAATGTGCATATGCAGTGTATGTATGTATGTACATATCTCCCATCCCACATGCCTTGGTTGATAGACCAGACCAGATATGATGCACCACGCATGAAACAAAATCCCATCACATCTCGATCCGCCATTTCCTTCAAGTCGCCAAACCCGAATCCCAGGCCTCCCGGCCGTCGAAACCCGTTTCCCCGCGTCGACATGCATCGATACAAACACATTATGCCGCGCGACCAGTTTCATGCAAAACAGTCTAAGAAAAATATCCCGATCACCCATTGTCCGGCCGCCTAATCTGCCTAGAAAGCAATATCATGAATCTCCAATCCCCCGTCATCATCATCATCGTCACAGTCCATCTTCTACTCACCTTTTGACTAGGTCTTCCAGGTCATAGCGTTGGTAATTGCGCCCGCCATGGATAGTTCACGCGGTCCTCTTCTTTTTTTCACGCGGGGTTTTTGAACAGTGGTGATCTGAGCGTTGTTAACTACTTAGAAAGGGAGGACTATTGACGAATGGACGGATGGGTTCGTGGATAACGGATACGACGGTATAGATGGACCTGCGGTACGGCTTGTATACAAGTGTACAGCTCAAAGCTGTACATGTCATGAATCTGTATGTATGTACATAACCTATACATAAAACGTACATAACCGTGGTCTTTCCGTTAAAGTATCAGTCCAAGACCAAGACATTATCATTCTGGTTTAACTAACTCTCAGACCTGAACCAGAAAACCAAAACAAAGGACAAATGAAAACCAAAAGTCTCAGAGTGTCATCCACCCATATCCCAGTGAATTCCTTTCCCATCCTGCAGCTTAAAACACGCGAGAAAGAGACAGAACAACGCCTCTCCCCTGACATACTGTCCCGATTTTTTCTAGAATTTCTCGGTCCTCTAGAATATCTCGGTCCTCGATCCACCCATACCCCCTTCTCCTTCGGTCTTTATCTGTCCCGTAAATTCCCCGACCCCCGAAATAATCTTGCTTCCAGTTCATAACGAAATCACTACTGTCTGTCACGATGTCGGCCCCAAACAAAGAAAAAGGCTATATTCAGTATCCACCATCATAAGGACAGCACTTTCGCACGTTCCTTTCTACCATACTTTTGACCATGCAAACGTCACATTGCGTGCCTTCCTACCTGGTAAAGTCACCACTGCCGTGATCTTTCATCCTGCCCTGAAGCCAACAAGGGAAATTAAATATGCACTCTTATGAGTATACCCTAGAGAACCCTAGCTTTGAAACATACTACTGGTCGCGTAATATTACAGTGGAGCGGCAAAGCAAGGCAAGGCGACAAGCCAAGCCTTCAAGTCAAGGGAAAAACTAGAACATGGTTTGTCACAGGGTTGGAAAGGACTGTCACCAACAAGGACCAATGTTTTACATGGTATGTACAGACTATTCGGAACTTTTCTATGCATTTCACATGAACATGTTTATTGAGAACCCGATCAATCACCCGCCTTCATAATGTCCCGCACAAGAACCCGAAAACATTACCCCTGTATTGTCACTAACCCTATGGATGACCATACATCTTGATCTACAGTTTAGGGCCTTGAGCTGAACGTGCTTTGCGATCCATATCCTTGACAACTCTTCGCAGGATCTTTCCCGTGCTCGACTTTGGGATTTCTTTGGTCCAGCAGATACCACCACGTAACTTTTTGTAGTTGGCTACTCTCTTGCCCATCCACTCAGCAATATCCTTCTTGAGATCTTCAGATGGTGTGATACCATCTTTCAGGACAATGTAAGCTCGAGGAACCTCGGTGGCTAGCGAATCATCGTGTACACCAATGACACAGACATCGTTAATGTCAGACCGTGAGAGTAATAAACCTTCGAGCTCAGCTGGTGCAACTTGAAATCCCTTGTACTTGATAAGTTCCTTTGCGCGGTCGGTGATGAAGATGTTACCATGCTTATCAACATAAGCGACATCTCCCGTCCGCATATATCCATCTATGAAGAGCTTGCTATTTTGCTCTTCACGATTCAGATATCCTTGAAACACATTTGGCCCTTTGACCATCAATTCGCCAGTCTCACCGTCCGCAACTTCATGTCCATTTTCATCGACAATCTTACCCCACATGTTGGGAACTAACGGACCAACACTTCCCACTGTTTTTTTCCAATCATCAATACGCTGGAGAGCGATGACTGGTGATGTCTCAGACATACCGTAGCCTTGCTTAGTACCGATATGTAGACGATCCCATACAGCCTCTGCCAGATCGTGAGTGAGAGGTGCAGCACCACTATTGATCCACCGAAGAGACTTGACGTCGTACTTCTCAACGAGAGGATGCTTGGCGAATAAAAGAATGATTGGCGGTGGGACATACATATAGGTGATTCGTTGGTCCTGAATCAACTGAAGAGTATGGGCCAAGTCGAATCGAGCAAAAACAAACACCTCTGTACCAGTGAGGATAGCTGCAAGCATTGTACAACTCAGGCCCTATATCTTGTGTTAGTCATGTTTCAACCCGACTTGGACCTCATATACTTACATAGATATGAAAGAATGGTATGATGGCTGTCCCCTTATCCCACCCACTCATGAGTGTTATCCCATCGAATGCCCGTACCTGAAGCAAACTGGAAACCATGTTTCTGTGTGTCAAGAGAACTCCTTTGGGTAGTCCTGTAGTTCCCTATTCCGGTAATCCATTGTCAATCCCTGGTTACTTCAATCCCCTGTACTACCAGCAACAAGTATAGAACTTACCGAACTGTATACTATGCATGCTATGTCATTGTGGTCAATCACTGGTTTTGAGACTGCATGATGTTTCCCACTCTTCTCAACATTCTCAAGTATATCACGCCAATGACGGAAACCACTTTTACGTTCAGCTCCCATGATGATGATACGGTCCATGGCTAAACCAACCTTTTTGGCAGCCGCCGTAACAACATCAATGGAAGCCGCTGAGGCAAACATAAGTTCAACACGCGAGTCGCTCATCTGGTGGACTAGCTCACCGACCGTATACGCTGGGTTGGCGGGACACACAATGAGACCACCCCAGAAACTAGCTAGAGTTAAGACACCAGTGTCGATATCATTAAGAGAAAGGAAACCGACACGACCACCGGGTTTCAAATGAGGGAATGCCGCAAAGAGCGAACGGCCTACACGTTGACTCAGGGTTTGGATGTCATTGTAAGTGTAGCTTTTGAGTGAGCGTGAGTCAGTGAAGATTTCTGTAGCGTAAGTTAGTATGTGATAGTTGCATATGAGTTCTTGAAATGAAATATGTAAATACTTTGAGATGGGGAGACATGTATGACTGGCTTTTCAAAAAGAAAACTCCAGATATCAATCTCTGGAATGTCGAGATCAGGATACGGTGATTTGAAAGGCATAGTGAACAAGTATATGAATTGGACTGTGTACTGGTATTGTGTTCGATTTATATATGACAAAGAAATCCAAACAAGTGAGTTGGAACAAAACTTCAGGTTCAACAAGAAACTACCTCCATTAAGTAGCCCCTACCCCACCGCCATTGTGATTTCCCTATCCCCCACATAGTTTGAAATTCACAATTGGAGAACCTACCAATCCCATGTATCTCTTGGAATTTAAGAATCCAAGGATAGTGGCATTGTGATAAAAAAGCCCTGCCTAATCACAAATACTGCACATAAAAGTGTAGAATCATGTGCCATTTGCGGCTGAAATGTGACTGTTGGATACGCCAGTAGGCTCCAAAAAGTGGCCGTCGCAATCCAACGTATGTACATACATATACTTGCTACATCAGTGGAGTCGGAATCTTTCTACAATCCAACCCCGTGACGTCAATGTTGGAGACCTGTCCAACTAAGTCATGTCTCAAAAAGGAAATATCCTACGCCCAACCTAATCCTCACTTGCGCTGTATTGAGCCCAGCGTAGAAAAAAAACAGGAGAACCCGTTAAACGACATCCCAAAAGTAAATGGGAATCAAGCGATATATCGAGTCCCGACAACTTGGTGTCGGCCCTAACCACGTCCTGTAAATCACTTGATTTGCACACGAGACCACGGTTCATAATTGCTTGACGATAGCGGAATCCTAGGCGGTTGTGGGTGTCAAGCTCCGGAGCCGAGGTTCAGGGTATGCCTTCCGGATTTAGGGGATTTAGATGTTAATGATTTCCGCGGAATCCATTTAGAAGGACTTGCCAAGGGGGCATTTATGCAAAAATTATCGGGTACGATGTACCGCTCGGTCCCGAGGATTCAATATCTTATTACTTTCTAACAACTTTGGCAGTTATCTATAGGAGTCTCTGTTGGAGTTGACGCATTCGTCGTGGTAGATAGTAGGTGTGATGATTAAGGAAATGCGTAAATACATGCCGACTATGCAAACAAACACTGTGCATACTGTCAAAAGACACTGTGTATTTGGAGATATTCGGTGATCACGTGCAACGAGCCTTAAACACAGGGAGCGTTTCGATAGTGAATTGGGGATATAAGTTATAGGTCACCGTCGGTCGGTGTATGAACAATGTATTGGATGCGTTTGTCTAATGAACACCGGCAAGAGATACTTCAATTACCAGTATTTGAGGCTTAGAAGCCTCCGGTGAAGTATATATATATATGTATATAGCCCTAGAACAACTCGTACGTACAGAACTAGAGCGTGGCAGAATTATATGTTCTCCCTACTCGCTTGTATGATGTACATCTCTAACAAGTTTTCGATAGTTGATATCGTATATTAATATTATCTAGAAGTTGAATACATAAAACACAAAAGAATACCTGTCAAGCGCTTACACGCAAGTCCAGTTATCTGCCACCTTTTCATCAGCCCCATCCGCAAGCACAGCAACCTGCGGGTACGCGCAAAGCGGTCTCTGTCTCAACGGCTCATCATAAGAATCCGTCTCGTTCCACGACGTCGCAATAACCTGATCCACAACCGTTCCATTCTCCACCCAATCCATCAAAGCCAACAGAACATCATGCTCCTTATCCTCAAAGCCAGGAACGGAGTGAACACTAGTGTTCAGAGCGCCAGCCTGGTTACCGGCGGCAATGTACCATGGAGCCTGGACATAGGAGCTCGAGCAGTGACCCATACCAGGGATATGGAAAAAACGGAACCACTCGCGCATCTCATCGATGGATTCTCCAAGTACTTCCGCCGTGTGGTTGTACAGGTAGTCAGAGGAGCCGGGAGGAATCATCGAGTCGGATTGACCGTGGTACAGAATCATCTTACTGCCGCGGTCGCGGAAGTTAGCGATACCGGAGAAGTTTCCCGCGACGGCCTTGCCGGGGTCAAGAGCCTCAATGCCAGCTTGCATATCGTCGTTCCATTCCTCGGGGGTCCATGAGGCATTGTTAAGGACAAAGTCGGTGATATAACCAGTGCCAAGCTCAGAGGGCTCATCACCACCAAAGAGAACAACGAACAGATCCTCGGAGCCAGGCAACATACCAGGGAAAGTCCAGGTGTTGTTCATGTACCATGGCGCATACATCTCCTCCAGAGTGCCGACTTGTGCGTCAGTTAGACAGCTAGTGGCGTTACCGTTGGTAGAGCAGGCGAATTGGGAAAAGTCAATCTCGCAGTTCCGCGGCTCGCTGATGATACCATCTTCAACACCATCCAAAAGATCACACTGCTTGACCACCTCCTTACGGATAGCAGTGAAAGCAGAAGAGGGAACTTTAGCATCACCAGCCAACTTGCCATTGACCAGACCCTTCTTGAGAGTCCAAGGCTGGAGTCTAGTAGTCCACCAAGCAGGCGCACCAATCAAGACACCATCGAACGAGTCGGGGTAGCTTTGAGCCTCACGCATACCCTGGCGACCGCCGGTCGAGCAGGCGGAGTAGTAGCTGTAGGAGACATCCTGGCTATAGAAGCCTTTAATGAGGGTCTTGCTAACCTCGACAGAACCGTGAATGGCACGGTAACCAAAGTCCAGACGAGCCTCCTCGTTGTCCAGAGCCCAGGTGCCATCAGCCACAGTCGAATTGTGACCAGTATCAGTCGACATAGACGCAACGCCATACTTAACACCAGCACCCATATCCAGCCAGTTAATTCCACCGGCGAACTGTGAATTTAGGATGTTAGTCACGAGAGATTCTCGACGAAAAAGGGAGGCCAAATCAACTTACACCACCGTTACCAGAGGTCAACATACGACCATTCCACTCAGAAGGTAAGAAAATACCAAAGCGGAAAGACGAGGTCTCTGAGGAGGTCACCTCCACAATGACAGAGCAGAGCTCGGGAAGATCAGTTGGGATATCAGGGAATCCCAAGTTCTTAGCACCCTCACCGAAGGCTTCACCGGCCACCACATATGTGACGTTCTCAACGGTATACTCGGAGCCCAGGATAGCCTCGACAGCAGCCTGAGTGCACCGGTCAGTGAAAGAGGCGGTAGAACGTGCCGAGCAAGCCGCAGCGGTAGCCGCAGTAGCCGAGCTAAGAAGGATAGCAAAGGACTTCATTGAATCGTGTGGACTGGATATCCGTGGCTGAAGATGAGTGAGAAGGGCTTCATGTCGGGGAAGAAGTGAAGTCTTACATGCATTCTTATAATGTGGTGAAAATCCCCTCTTGGTCTAAACGGCACTAGATCCTTCCNAAGATCAGTTGGGATATCAGGGAATCCCAAGTTCTTAGCACCCTCACCGAAGGCTTCACCGGCCACCACATATGTGACGTTCTCAACGGTATACTCGGAGCCCAGGATAGCCTCGACAGCAGCCTGAGTGCACCGGTCAGTGAAAGAGGCGGTAGAACGTGCCGAGCAAGCCGCAGCGGTAGCCGCAGTCGCCGAGCTAAGAAGGATAGCAAAGGACTTCATTGAATCGTGTGGACTGGATATCCGTGGCTGAAGATGAGTGAGGAGGGCTTCATGTCGGGGAAGAAGTGAAGTCTTACATGTATTCTTATAATGTGGTGAAAATCCCCTCTTGGTCTAAACGACACTAGATCCTTCCCCCCAGGCCAAGTGCCGGTGGACGGACCCGCATATTGAGCAGGTTCTCCCCCGCGGATATCCGCTGACGAATGCTTGGAGATGACTTCAACACATGACCATGAGAGATAACTTAATATTGATATCATGTAGTCCAAGCTTTTATAGTTTGCGTAAGGTATGTGGAAGAACTTACATCGAAGTTTGTACATATGTAGTTCCAGGGTAATGTCCCTTGGTTCGAGCTGTCTGTGAATAAGGCAGGAGGCCAGGACGACGTCCAAGCGATCTAGAAGCTTAGATTAGGCTATATCCAATGGCATGTTGTGCTCCACATTTTACCGTGGTCAAGGTTTCCTTGTGCCGTTGAAAGAGAAGTTTCTCACGACACGCTAGACATTTGCGTCAGTATATTGTTAATGGGGTAACCCTGTTTAATAAGAAACCCTTGCAACTCAAGATATCAAGCTCGGCAGTTTCAATTGGTGACAATGTGACGCTGACATGGTGAGTTGGTGGTATATCTATTATCAATCAATCATGACACCGTACTTTTAGGCTAATATCATGTATAGCCTGTCACGTTGTACACGCACGTTCCTGATACCTCCCCATTATCGGAGCCGGCACGACATTTCCTCCTCCACCGATGTGCTGATTGACCGGTAATGATACTGTGGGTCTAACTACAAGTGTGGCGTCTATTTCGCGGGGCGGTGTTCCTCAGAATCCATCTGCCAAAAGTCATTACGGGGGATACCTTGAATTGCCGGATGACGAATACCTCGAATCCTGAAGCGGATATATGTGTACAATGAAGGATTTATAAGAGGATTTTGGGTTGGAGACGATTAATCATCGAGTCACCAGCAACGTTTCTATACGTGATTAAACACTACGAATAAGTCTATGACTAGCCATAGCGTAGGCTTCTTCATCGTTTCAATAAAGCCATTCCTTTGCTGTCTCTATCGGACAACAAATCGACTCTTCCGGCCGTTTTGAAAATGTAAGCATGTATAATACTGCATACATGTGTACATGTAGAAGTTCTTGGCATCATTATCCTGCTACCAAAGAGATTCCACAAACACTCTCTACCCATGTCCAAGCACGCACACAAGCAAATATTTTTCCCGCAGAGCCAAACACCTGCCAATTTGAATTACACGCATGTGTTCCACACGCATTTGCCGTTTCTTAACTCCGTCAAATAACCTTCTATATTCCGTGCGAAGCATGTCAATATGATGGAGCATGATGGCCTGACTGACAGTGCGCTCAGGGCATGTAGCCCGCCTAAGATGTGCGGCGCTAGGACAGTGATCGGCCAGGGACCTTCAAGTGGCCGGTGCATAGCTTAAAGGATGGCATGGACGGGTGGGTTCAACGATTCTCTATGTGGAACTAGGCACACGAGGAATGTCACCATAGAGGGGTTTCTCCACTACAACTGGAGTATCAGTACATATGTACACACACTGCTCTTCAATTCATAACCGATGTTCGTTGCCGGTGATGTTTGCTAGCTGCCATTGGCTTGTCTAGGAAGATTTTGCTGTGTTCTAACTCGAGATCGCGGCAACGTAGTTGTGGAGAAATTGCCGCGGGTTGGTGTTTTGGGAAGGTCGATTTTGTTATGGGATTCTATGTATGAAATGCCAGTTGCAAAATCTGAATCTTTTACGAGTAACCTCAGGCACCGTCTTCCTCGAGGAATATATCCTAGCGGCTTGGCAGCCATTGACGTCTTGGCATACAAATAGCCTCATCCCGATGTACACATGTTTCGTGTAAGAAACTCGTCCTGACCGGATACTTTCAAATGGCGGGGGAACCAGGCTCTTTGTTCTCCAAACATAGTCATATCCTCCCGACTTTGACAGGAGAAAAGAATGACGACTTACGGTTTTAGAAAACCTGAAAAGAAAGACAAACACGAAAAACGACCAGGTTCGACATGACTTGGTCCGCACTTCCCATGAGAAAGAGGAAATTCCAACTTCGGAATACTTGGTACATCCGTCCAATGTGTGAGACAGCGTAGACAAGACGTCTCCGCCTACCAAACAAAGGGAACAATGACTCCATTGATCTTCTACCAGCTGGTCATTGTGACATTGTGATACGGATCAGTTCCGTACAGTGTAGTATTGTGTTCCCAAACTTGAGACGAATAATTCGTCATACCACCTAAAAGGGTAGAGACGTACCAATTTTGTATTGTATTTTCCTATTATGGAGATTCGCACTGCATATAAAATGTCACGCAACATCCAAACTAAGCCATTGTCACATTCAGTCCTACCATGCCAGTGATCTTTTCTATACACATATCTCTAGTGTGCCAGTTGAATCATTGTATGTACATGTGTACATACATAGAATGCCGATGTCTGTTGAAACATTCGAGGTGATCCCTTCTGCCAATGAAACCCATTAGCTGATCAGAGCAATCACCATAAGACGACGATACACCAATTCATGCAATCCTAGGACCTCCACGAAGATCAGACCCAAACTTTTCCTCCACCGCCTTGAGGGCATCCATGAAGCGTTTCTCTAACCATAATCGATGCTCAATACCAACTGTAATCGACAATGGGGATTTTCTATCGTTATCAACCCATGCGTAATTTCGCCAGACGCTTGCTTCCTAGACAAGCGCAAGCGGTAAGGCTGCCGTGAAACAAGATCCCCAATATAACGACTTGGGTATGTCAATAGAGTCGTAAAAGTGGTTGCGGTGTTCGTCAGCAAAAAAGTAGATTGCAAACCCATAATAATTCGGACCACTTCGCTTTGAAATCATCTGCCATACGCCTTGTCCACCAAGAAACCCTGGAGTTACTAGTTTGTCTAGTACATGGCTTTTGCTCAATAGGTCTAGTAGGAATTGACAGTTCTCTATTGACCTTTCCATGCGTGTTTGGAAACTGGCCGAGTTGGCCTCCAGAATAATGGCGTCCTGGGGAAACCATCTATCTCGATGTGTGATTCTAAGACGGCTAATCAGTGGTTCATACCAGAGGCCACTTGAGTTCAATATCATGGCACCTCCAGTGACATTTGAATTCCCGCTGAAATTCTCCGCCAGTCCATAAACGACGGCATCGCTATAAGGCAAACAATTGACAATATAAGGCGTAGCTATGGTGTCATTGATAATAACAAAGAAGTTGTGCTTTCTTGACATCTGGTGTAGTCGTAATATGTCTGCCACGGAGTAATTTGGGGACGGCACACTTAGACACACCACATTGATAGCCACACCATTGAGTAAATCACTTTCAAGTTGATTAAGCTGTGATTGACTGGTTCCATACACCTTTAATTTCCATCTCAAAACCTGAGAGAAAGATGTCATCCATTCTGGTCTCACCAGTCTATAGTTTAAAGTTAGTAATCACCTCTCTCGTGTTCAAGAAAGACTTACCCGATGCACCCCACCGTTATATTTTGCTCTTTCAAGCAATATGGGAGCCCGATGAGTGTTCCCTGGAAAGCAGCCGACTCCGTCGGGAATAGATATATATCCGTATCCTCGACTGTTATTTGCTCGTTGGAGTATAAAGTTGCCAGTCGCTCCTTGATTATACCAAGTGCTATGGTCCCGTCATCTTGTTCTATATCACCAACTGTGAGCAGTGTCTTTGACGGTGCGTTAAGAAATGGCGCATTGATCCACCAGAATTCTGCGTATCTTGAACTTATTCCAGTACCAGTAAACTGATAGAATCTAGTCACTTGCTCTATATACTCGACCGGAAATGACACAGTACACAATGTACTCAAGGATCGGGGCTTTGCGTGAGCCAACCATTGATCTACAGGTAGCCGGATACAAGAATAATCTATCTGTAGTGTTTGTCCCTGCCATGTAGTCTCGAATGCGCGGATCTTGTTATCATCTACCTCGAGAACAAAAATAAGATACCAACAGAAGTGAAAAGTGAAAAGGTATTCTGGCCACGTGACCGAAATCAACCCTTGTTGTTCAGGTGTCTTTTCACGACGCCGGCGCCGTTTTTTGAGATTGCGGGATTGCCACTCAAGTAAGAGAAACCGAGCGGAGAGGACCCGTGCGACGGTAGGGATGATACCAAAACCAGCTTGCTGGGCCCGATCATTGGTAAGAGGGTTTTGGAAGAACTTCCGGGCATCCTCCCAGGTAGGTATGTGGAAGCTGAAGGACTGTAGGTCGTTTTAGTCGTCAACACAGGAATGAATAGACGATGGGACGTACATACATGGCGGTCACCAGGAGGAAGTTCCTGGAAGTGTTCTAATGTACTAGGTTGCAAAATAACTGGCATTGTATTGGAGATCGAAATGCCAAGAAGGAATGCTCCGTTCAAGAGAAGGCCGACGATGCTAGACTTTATGCCCCGCTGATAGACAAAAACACACGCCGATGCGACAATATTACGACGACACGTTCCACATACTGTCTATAGATGTTACGCAGTTGGAATAATCGGCCGGGCTGAATGTCTAGGAATATCACCAAAGTCCTTCCATGATAAGCAGGATTGTCTTTTTGCTATTGCAGAGGCGTACGACCCGGAAGAGAATTCGCCATGAGTTACGCCCCTATAGTCACACATAAATACATGTGGACCAATTAGATTTGAAGGTCTACTAGCTCATGGGAGACTATCCTTCCGTGACACACCATTCCAAAACTTGTCTTCGACTGACTTGAGCGCCGCAACAAATCTTTCTTCTAACCAAAGGCGATGCTCGATACCGACGCTGATTGTCAACTGCGACTGATCCGTCAAAGAAAGTTCGGGAAACTTTGTCCAATAGCTCAATCTGAACGCAAGCTCATGTGGCAAAGCTGCTGTAAAGCTAGTACCAAATGTAAATGTCTTTGGCAGATCAAGGTTATCGTAAAAATGATCACGTTGATCATCATCGAAAAAGTACAGTACGAATAAGTAGCCCCAGGGACCTCTCCGCTTGAGAATGCTTTCCCAAGCAGCTTGGCCTCCCGGAACTCCCGGCCGGATGAACTTTCTAATGATGCGGCTTTTTGTAAGTATATCCATTAGGAATTGGCAATTCTCGGCGGCCTTTCTCATACGGCCTTGGAAGCTGGCAGAATTCGCCTCAAGTACAATGGCATCTTGAGGGAACCATATATCCTGGTACATCTGTTCTAGGGATTGATGAAGTACTTCATACTCCCGACTACTGGGATTAAGTATTAGAGCCCCACCCGTAACATTTGAATTTCCACTGAAGCTTTCCGCAAGTCCATAAACTATGATATCGCAGTATGGAAAACAGCTCACAGTATACGGAGTTGCCAGAGTATCATTGATCAGAAAAATGAAGTTGTGTTTACGTGAAAGCCGGTGGATCCGCACAATATCTGGAACAGAGCATGAAGGCGACGGTACACTTGCGCATATCAAATCAAAGTGCATGTCGTCCAAGAGATCCCGCTCTAGCTGATCGATGTGACACGGATCGGTATTGTAAACCTTCATGCTCCATTTCCAAACTTCGACCATCGATGCCATCCATTCCTGTTTGAACAATCTACATACATGCATGTTAGTTGAGAGTCGGCAGAACATGCAGCTTGTCTTTACATACCCTATGCAGGCAACAGACAGTCGTGCCTCATCGAACATGGCGATTAATGTTATCATGAGCTGCTGGAAAGCTGCAGTTTCAGAAGTCAACAGAAACACATCCGAATCCTCAATTGCCGCCTTTTCGTTTGAATAGAGAGTAGCCAAACGATCCCTAACAATGGCAAGTGCTATGCGACCGTCCTCGACTTCGATGTCACCGATAGTCAAAAGTGATTTGGATGGTGCATTTAGAAACGGTGCATTGATCCACCAAAACTCAGCATATCTCGTGCTCAAGGAATTACCGAATCCCCGGTGGTATTTCATAGCTTCCATTGTATACTTTTCGGGGAACGATACAGTAACCAGTCTATTGGGAGCCAGAGGTTTCAGGTGACCGGTCCATGTATATGGCCAGTCCCGAATACACTCAAAATCCAATGGAAAAGTCTTACCCTGCCAAGTAGTCTCAAAGACTCGGATCCGATTCATATCGACTTTTTCCAGAATCACTAAATAACGAGCAAAGCAAAAAGCATAGAAGACACTTGGCCAGGTCATCGATGTAATTCCTTGTTGCTCTGGTGTCTTTTCTCGGCGACGTCGTCTCTTGGTCATATTGCGCGACTGCCATTCAAGCAACAGGAGGCGATTTGAGAGTTCTCGAACTATGGTGGGGACTACAAAAAAGCCAGTGTTGAGCGCTCGTGTGTTAGAAAGGGGATTCTCGAGAAACTTTCGAGTCCCTTCCCAGGTAGACAAGTGAAAGCTAAATGACTATTGTTTGTCAGTCCGGAGTTGTCTAGAAAGGGCCATTGAGACACTCACATGACGGTCACCTGGTGGGACCTCTTGGAACTCTTCCAACGCACTTGGCTGTAAAATGACGGGCATCATGTTAACATCTCCATCGAGTGGATGCTACTCTCTCGGTTAGGACCACATGTAGGTGACTCAGGAGTCAATATATAGTCCCCGGAACATAGACTGCCCTGGACGACGTCATAGGTGTGACAGGATCCACCATTGTCCTATCTATAGACTGGATTTGTGGACATGATCGACGCTACTGCAAGTCCACAATAGTAACAAAAGTTTGCCACAAATAAAAAGCACCATTCAACTTCCGTATACAACTCATGGGGGTTTGTCGGCCGTGAAACCACGGGTCGCATTTTGCCAAGTAGTGGATGGGCTAGAGCATCATCTAGATTGTTCTGGTGATCGGCGTAACAAGTCATGCACGCTTTTCAGGTACTTTACCGGGGATTTGTTTATTGCTCTGACTCGGGGCAGAAGTGAACCTCCTTTCGGGGCATATTGGTGATTTGTCAATGCTCTTCTCCGACACAGGCATACATGAATTGTAAACACCATAAAAGGGTTGCTGTAGGGTTGTACTTTATACTCCCCGAAAGGCAAGTATCACCATTGTCAGTTTTAGGAAGGCTCGTACCGTGACACAAAGAGTCAGGAGCGTCTTTAGTAACATAAATGGGCCACATAAGTTATAGCATAGTTATGGCTGTTATGGAGTGGACAGTTATATAGCTATACTCTTTTACGCCTGAGTAAAGCTCCCATGATCACGAGCTGCATACAGGTTGAACATCCACGTGTATTGATTATGAGCCCCCCTCCTGGAGGCTCTTGCAGGAGACTTTACTGTAGAGCTTAGGTAGGGCAGGATTGGCATTTCTCCTATTTTCACGCATATCTTGTCGAAGCTGGAAATCGGCCTGATTGTGAAACCTAAGCATCGGCGTGAGATAAAGTCAGTGGGTTGTCTCGTNACGTGTATTGATTATGAGCCCCCCTCCTGGAGGCTCTTGCAGGAGACTTTACTGTAGAGCTTAGGTAGGGCAGGATTGGCATTTCTCCTATTTTCACGCATATCGTGTCGAAGCTGGAAATCGGCTTGATTGTGAAACCTAAGCATCGGCGTGAGATAAAGTCAGTGGGTTGTCTCGTGTAGAGGATCCTACACAGGGTGTAGTAGTAACACGTAGTGTAGGAATAGTGAAGACACTGAGCATTTGCAGTTGGGTAGCCCTCCCAACATCTGAAAACTAGGACTTTTGGAATCTGCCGGCTTGTAATGCGACACATTCGATTGGTGGGTACATGTTACTATGACATAGCGATATATACGATGAGCATTTTCTCCAAAATAATTCCCTGTTATTTGGAATCATAAGAGGAGGGACTAAGGCGGGTGTATATTACATGGAAGTGACTATATGAGCTGGCTGCAAGTACCTTATATTCGGTGCAGGCCTTCGCTGCCTACAATACCGCCGATTGGTGTCGACCAAAAACCTCTTTTCCACCGCAGTTAAAGCGTGATTCAAGCTATAGTCTATGCTCGACCCCAAGATCGATTGTTAATTGAGATACCTTAGGCAATGGACCATCGATATATTTCTGCCAGTAGTTTCCCTCATCATAAGTTCGTGCGGCACGGCCTGGATTAACGAATTACAATTTCTTTAAACAATNAACCTAAGCATCGGCGTGAGATAAAGTCAGTGGGTTGTCTCGTATAGAGGATCCTACACAGGGTGTGGTAGTAACACGCAATGTAAGAATCGAGAAGACATTGAGCATTTGCAGTTGGGTAGCCCTCCTAACATTTGAAAACTAGGACTTTTGGAATCTGCCGGCTTTTGATGCGACACATTCGATTGGTGGGTACATGTTACTATAACACAGCGGTATATACGATGAGCATTTTGTCCAAAATAAGTCCCTGTTATTTGGAATCATAAGAGAAGGGACTAAGGCGGGTGTATATTACATGGAAGTGACTATATGAGCCGGCTGCAAGTACTTTATATTCGGTGCAGGCCTTCACTGCCTACAATACCGCCGATTGATGTCGACACAAAACCTTTTTTCCACCGCAGTTAAAGCGTGATTCAAGCCATAGTCTATGCTCAACCCCAAGACCGATTGTTAATTGAGATACCTTAGGCAATGGACCATCGATATATTTCTGCCAGTAGTCATCATAAGTTCGTACGGAACGGCCGTGCTGAATGAGTTACAATTTCTTTAAACAATTATGATTACGTTGGAATACCGCCCCAGAAGGCCTTCTCCACTGCCTCTAAAGCATTCTTAAACCGCTCCCCCAACCACAGCCTATGTTCAATGCCAACATTAATAGTCAGATGAAAGATGCCCTCCGTACTGAACTGAGGGTACTTCCGCCAATAGAGACGCTGCATCAGTGCCTGGTGCGGTATAGCTGTCGTGAAGCTGGTCCCAACCATTAGAGTCTTCGGGATATCTATGACGTCGAAGAAGTAGTTGCGTTGTTCTTCGCTGACGAAGAAAATATAGAATAAGATACCAAATGGACCTTCCCGTTTAAGGAGAGTGTCCCATGTATCTCGACCGCCACTATCGCCTGCCTGGACGACTGCGGCGACTACCCGACTCGCTGCAATCAATTCCCTGAGATACTGACTATTCTCGCATGCTTTTCTCATGCGACTGTTGAAGCTTGCCGAGTTAGCTTCAAGGACAATAGCATCTTGTGGAAACCATGTATCCCTCCAATCCTCCACCAGAATACTGTGCAGTCTATCGTACTTGGGACTGTTCGGATTGCAAGTCAAGGCACCGCCTAATACATTTGCAGACCCATTGAAGTGCTCTGCAAGGTCGAAGAGAATAACATCGCTGTATCCAATACAACTGATGGTATACGGTGTTGCAAAGCTGTCGTTAATCAACGAGATGAAATTGTAGCGTTGTGAAAGTTGATATATTCGAATGATGTTTGGAACAGCACAGCTATGCGAATACAGCGTCGTATATACAATATGGATGTCTACACCTTCATGGAGATCATCTTCAAGCCGATCAAGATCAATTTCGTAGAGCCCATACATGCGCAATTCGTCACCATGAACCTCGGTCACTGCTGCCATACACTCCGGTTTGAACAATCTATTTGAATCGGTTAGTTGATACAATCGTCCATTCATTACCAGAAGATTTACCTACCCAATGCCAGCTATAGTGATCATACTTAGGCCTAAAATCCTTTTAATGGAAAAAATGAGGTTGTGGAATGCGTTCAACTCGCTAGGATACAATGTAACATCCGAGTCTTCAACCTTTATCTCTGGGGTTGCATACAGCGTTGCCAGTCTGTCTCTGATGATACCAAGGGCAACTTTACCATCATCCACTTCGATATCAGAGATCGTCAACAGTGTTTTGGACGGGGCATTAAGAAAAGGTGCGTTAATCCACCAAAACTCCGAAAGTCGGGTGCTCATCGTGAACCCAGCATACCGATGGAACCTCATCAGTTCTTCCTGGTATCGCTTTGGAAATGACACTGTATAGACTACATTAAGACTTGTGTCCTTGACATCACCGACCCAACCAGGAGGTGGATCCTTCAAAAACTCGATGTCCAATGTCTCTATTTGCCCTTGCCATGTCGTTTGAAACAATCTGAGATCCCCCATAACAGCACCAGATTTCATGAGGAATAGGACAAAGTAAAAGCTCAACACTGGGCTGTACCATNCTAGGATACAATGTAACATCCGAGTCTTCAACCTTTATCTCTGGGGTTGCATACAGCGTTGCCAGTCTGTCTCTGATGATACCAAGGGCAACTTTACCATCATCCACTTCGATATCAGAGATTGTCAACAGTGTTTTGGACGGGGCATTAAGAAAAGGTGCATTAATCCACCAAAACTCCGAAAGTCGTGTGCTCATCGTGAACCCAGCATACCGATGGAACCTCATCAGTTCTTCCTGGTATCGCTTTGGAAATGACACTGTATAGACTACATTGAGACTTGCGTCCTTGACATCACCGACCCAACCAGGAGGTGGATCCTTCAAAAACTCGATGTCCAATGTCTCCATTTGCCCTTGCCATGTCGTTTGAAACAATCTGAGATCCTCCATAACAGCACCAGATTTCATGAGGAATAGGACAAAGTAAAAGCTCAACACTGGGCTGTACCATGTCCCTCCTATCATGCCCCTCTGTTCCGGTCTCTTCTCACGTTGCCGACGGCGTTTCTTCATATTGCGCGATTCCCATTCAAGAGTCAATAGTCTTGAGGATAATTCGCGGATGATAGAAGGTACCGTGACGAACCCGGTGTTTAGCGTACGAGTGCTTGCAGCGGGGTCTTTGAGAAAGTTGACGGCACATTCCCAGGTTGACAACTGGAAGGATAAAGACTGGTCATGATGTTAGTCAGACAGGTTAAACATAGAGGAATAACGGAGCGTACGTGACGGTCGCCTGGGGGGACTTCTTGGAAGTCCTCCAACATACTAGGCTGTAGAATGACGGGCATTGTTACGGTGAGAGATTGGTATGACGAAAGGTTAACATGTTTGACGTGATATTCCGGGGTAAAGAGCTTGATATCTATATTGAAAATAGTTACATGGAGCCACGTAAACGCGGATCAAGGCCACCAAACGATGAAAACAGACTCTAGTATACAAAATGCCAGACACATATATAAGATGCTTATGATCGACGGATCTAGCGACATAGAGTACCACAACGGCATGTAGTATAAAAGAGTGTAATTGCATTGTCACGACAAACGTTTCGTGCACAATAAGCTGATCGGGAGTATCCATGTCGACTTTGTGTTACGGAATAGAGCTTCCGCCTCAATACAAGATTGAATGTTTATTCACGGGCTGACTTTCGCGATGAACGTAGGTCATTTACATACATACTCAAGTTCATAACAAGTGCGATCCAATTATGATGCTGACTATGCATGGCAAGTTGAACGAGACATCACGCATGAATGCTCACATATTTGAGCCACCCATTATCACAGCATTCATGTCGCTTTCAAAACAGAGACAACAGGCAACAACCACTAATGTCCCTATGTAGTACACATCGTGCTGTGTATGAATTATTTCACCGATTAGCGATGCCCAAAATATCGGGCCAGCCACCCACGCGTCTATAGTCCGACAAAAACGTCTTTAGTGACTTGAACCAGTTAAAATGAATGATTCCCCCGGCTTCTGAGAGTCCACTGTTCATTGTCGTCGCACTGAAAGGCCCTCTTCAAGACCATGATCTACAAGCTATACCAATACAACATATCTGAAGCACAGCTGACTTTGTATAACCGGACCTATTATTGACTACCCCAATTAAAAGCCCCCTTAACTCCGTATCTCCTTCGCAGCTTCCGCCTCACGAATCGCCGAACTAGATATCTTTCCTGAGAAATTCTCTCCACATCCGGCATCGTCCCCACCTAAAACACCACACTCGACGACGCGCATAGCCGCCCACCCCCTTTCCGCTCGTCTCGAATTGACCGCCTCGCCGCCTTTTCTAGTCTCCCCACTAACAACCAAGATCTCCAAGTTTTCCTCGGTGATAGTGGGACCAAACGCATCCTTGATAGCTACACAGCGTACCTTAACAGCCCCATCCCGATAGCTTATCAACAAACTACCCTCCCCTTCAACTCTTTCCCCACCGGTCGGTCTCTTCTTTGGAGACTTTTCCTGTGGGAAGTCAAGTAGCTGATCCAGAAAGTCCGCGACATGCGCAGCCCTCACCGCCCAAGACTCAATAAGATTCTGATGTTTCTTACTCACAAGCATTTCATCCGCTGTGATTCCAATCACCAGTTCAGCTGAACATGCCCGCGTCGGTGAAAGAAGCAATACTGCCGTGGTAAGCAGGAGTTTATGACCAATATGGAGATGATCGAAAGTACCGCCAAGACAAACCTTGCTCGCCAAAGCGATATCATCGTAATCGGGTTCCTCCGATGGGACAGACATCGCCAATCCCCCAGGCACCGTAACGATTTGCTCCTGTAGAATCTTCAATCTTTCCCCCTCAGCCACGTCCAAAAGCTCTTTGAACAAGGCCACACCTCCTTCCGTATCAACCCGGTACAAAGTACCCCAAGGCCCCCTCGATCCCACAAAAGCTCTCAAATCAGACACAATTGTCCCGTCAACCCTCCAACTAACGTCTCTCTCACCGCCCTTAACCTTATTCCCAACAAAAACCACCGTAGTCCGAGTCGCTCCCAATCCCGCCAACAGCCCATAAACACCATCCAAAACAGCCTGCATCCGACCCACCGGTAAGCTGAACGGGCCATACGGCGGCCCTACATGCCACGGGCCAAGCAATGCCACTGTCAGTTCGATAGTGGGGTCTTGTCCGAGGATGGCCTCAAGCGGGGGTTTATACGCAGCAGCGAGTAGCGTGGGGGTCGCCGGCGTTGGTGGCGGGGAAAGAACCAGGAGAGAAGGAGGCTTGTTATCTTGTGACATTTTGCTTTTCTTTGCTGTCCTTTTGGTTTATCAAGGAGATTTTTTTGTTGCTGTTGATCAAGGAGCAAATGTTGCAGATCATATAAATGTCGTATGTTTATCGCTGCCCGACTCGGTGATGTCATGAAGGAGAAAAGTGGGTCTCGAGTAACGCATGTGTGGAACGTGGGGTTGTTGTTGTTGTTGTTTCATTCAACGTCTACCTAACTAGGAAACGTGGGGTCAAATCTGCGTGCGCCTTCCGTTTTGGGCAGTGATATCCATCGTCTTAGCATAACATCCCGGCCGCGTGGCCCAATGGCAAGGCGTTTGACTACGAATCAAAAGATTGTGGGTTCGAATCCCATCGTGGTCACTGGATTTCTTTTTGGCAATTGTTACATTTTTGAGGGGGCAGTTGGACAAAACAGATGATGACACGGAAAACAGAGATATTCAAGACACCAAGAACAAGTAAAATTCGCTTTTCAATTAAAACACATTCAGATGTATCTACAAACCAATGACTACCTTGGATGTTCCATTTTGATGATGGGTTCATGAATATCCTCAGATATAGGAGCACCAAATGAACCTGCTGTTGGAGCTGGGCTTCTCGCCGTTTCACTTGGCGAAGACACACTTTGCGTAGCCCACTGTGGCGCTGTCATCATGCCAATCACGTCAAACAACGGCTCATCGCGAGGTCCCATCGATGATACACGTGTCTCCAACATGTGGTCGATTTTTGCTACGCCTTTAACCACGTTTTCGTCACGATCCATCTGTCTCAGTTCTGCAAGTACGCTTTGGAGAAGAACTTCGTGCTCACAGATTGCTGGTTCGTTGTTTTTACCACGATAGACAATGTCAAGCGCGAGAACAGCGGCACCAGCAACAGTGAATGTGGGGATAGTCCACAGGCGAACAACGTCGAGGTCCTTTATTTCGAGGAAATGGGACAAGATGCGGACCGCGGCGTTTACACATGTCATACGTGTATGCGGATATGCATTAGGCTCAATGAAAGACTTTCCAAGAAACGAGCGGTGAATCATAATAAGCTGCGCAAAGGAATGTTAGCTAGACTTCGGGTATAACAACGTAAAAAAACGAACCTTATCAGCTGCGCTGATGATGAAGGAACTGCGTGCCCAGGATACCCACACAGGCCAATCTGGTTGAAGTACTGTGTTATGTTGTAGGAAGGCCGGCATGGACTCAATGCAGGCTGTCATCTTAGCATCGAGTGTTTGAATTAGTTTATACCGAGCATCGCGGCTCTTTGGTGTTGGCGCTCGTAATCCATCGACCAGTTGAGGCATCAATATAGCCATTTTGGCTAAACAGATACTATATGAGTTGATCGTTGGTACACTATCTGGCTTTACGATCATATCTTCATCGTCGCAGTTGACTGGCAAAGGGGTGGTAAAGTGATATGGGCTAACGCAATAGCTGCCAGCCATGGGAACCAGGAAATAATCTTGAACCAGCAATTGCCACCAAATGCGACANTGAGGCATCAATATAGCCATTTTGGCTAAACAGATACTATATGAGTTGATCGTTGGTACACTATCTGGCTTTACGATCATATCTTCGTCGTCGCAGTTGACTGGCAAAGGGGTGGTAAAGTGATATGGGCTAACGCAATAGCTGCCAGCCATGGGAACAAGGAAATAATCTTGAACCAGCAATTGCCACCAAATGCGACATCCTATCTGGTGATCAACCTGGTTCTCAAAGACGCGCAGATTGGTATGTGGTAAGGTAAACCCTTGGTTAGGAGGCAGACTAGATAATTGAAGACACTGCGCTATGCGTATGGCAGCATTGACGAGAACCATCTGGCGAACAGACTGACCATAAGGGTGTGCCGTCATACATGAAATTACAATAGCTTGNTCTGGTGATCAACCTGGTTCTCAAAGACGCGCAGATTGGTATGTGGTAAGGTAAACCCTTGGTTAGGAGGCAGACTAGATAATTGAAGACACTGCGCTATGCGTATGGCAGCATTGACGAGAACCATTTGGCGAACAGACTGACCATAGGGGTGTGCCGTCATACATGAAATTACAATAGCTTGAAGAGAATGTATGTGGTGCTCAAGCTGGTAATGATGACGCTCTAGTACCCAAAGCATGGCTTGGTAGTAAAACCTGCCTCTCTCGCGTAGTTCTTCAGCCATTTCCAGCGAGTGACAATTCCTTGCTGGATAATTCCATGCGGCAGCTGATAAAATAGCAAAAAGAAGGGCCGGCCACTGTCTGCTTGGTATTGATGAATCCGAGCAGAACTCTGAATATTCCAGAATGAAACGAACACTATGCAGTACAGGGTGGTGCCAGCTGAGATGCTTCAGGTAATAAGTGACAAGATTGGTCATGAGAGCCTGTTCGGGTAACCANCTTCAGCCATTTCCAGCGAGTGACAATTCCTTGCTGGATAATTCCATGCGGCAGCTGATAAAATAGCAAAAAGAAGGGCCGGCCACTGTCTGCTTGGTATTGATGAATCCGAGCAGAACTCTGAATACTCCAGGATGAAACGAACACTATGCAGTACAGGGTGGTGCCAGCTGAGATGCTTCAGGTAATAAGTAACAAGATTGGTCATGAGAGCCTGTTCGGGTAACCAACTGAACACGTCTTCATCAACAAATATCTTCTCTTTTTCCAAGGTCTTGGATTTTGGCTTGTCGTTAGGGCCTGCGTCTGGATATCCACGACCAATGCGCATGAGAGACAGGTCATCGACAATTTTGTCATCGCTTATTTCGTCTGGCAAAACATCGTTAAACCCTTCAAGACCCCCCCTATCATGCGCCAGGCGTTTAGGCGCACCAAGGTTGACTGGTTCTTGACCCGTCTCAAGAAGAGTGAGACGACGAGTGATCAAGTCATGTGCCTCCTCAAGCGAAGCAGCCGATAATGAATCACGTAGTTGGTGCAGAAACTCGATTTCCTGACGTGACTTGGTGTACTTGGTCGTGAGCTCAACTGTCTCAACATGACAACGATGTGGTGCCTTAGCTTTGAGACATTGACTACACGGAACCGTTTTATCGCAACGAATCTTTCGACGCTTGCATTCTGTTTAAGATCCAAATTAGCTTATAATGTGTAACATAGTAGTAGATGCGGCTTACCTGTGCATGATCTAGAAGCCCTTTGTGACACACGAGCAGCGCGGACAGAAGCTGCGCTTGGTGACGAACCGGTGGTGGACATGATGAGATGAGAGCCCGTATAAATAACCAACCACGAAGCGACTCAAGGGAAAGTCCAGGTTGCAAATAGTCGCTGCTTCGGGCTTTAGGAAACAGGGTGCAAGGTGCCGCGGAATGTCAGGAAACCACCCGGGTGGGTTTTGGAGTGTTCCGGACGATGATGAATGACGTGTGTGTGTGGCGAATTAAGGGTGGGAACGGGCGCGGACAATGGGTGGATCCGGGACTGGTAGCGTGTTCAATGTGGGAACGAAGCTAGATAGGCTGTCCCTGTGTATCTATGTCTGTAACGAAAGGGGATATAAGAAACAATCTTTCTTCAATAATGACAAGTTAATGGACAAATGAAAAGACAATAGACAGACAGGTCGAGTGATACAAGTCTAGTCGGTGCCAGCAGGCGACCTTGGTACTCAAGTATTCGCACGGGCCGTAGTGGGAAAGACAGCGCCTGATGGGACTGAAGCTGATTGGCTCAACAGACAGAGGAGGGGGCAAGCCCTTGCATGCAAGCTGACCCAGAGCCAGGTAACGAGTAATCCAAAAAGAACAAAGGCGGACGGACGGACGGGCAGGCAATGTATGTGTACCAACGGCGTCGAAGCGAGAACTTGACGATCAGACTGACTGTCGGGTCAGGGATAGCGGACAATCAATTGAGCATGAGATATTGTGAAAAGCTCAGATAACTAATAAATGCGGGGAGATGAGAGGAGGGGGAAAGATTGGAGATTTCGATAGACGAAGGACGACAGAAAATAATGCAAAAGGAGAAGAAAAGAAGAGATAAAAGACAACCAGAAAATCACGAAAATATTACCTACCAAGGTTTCAAAATGACCAACGCAATGCATACGCATGTTCTTCCCTATCTACGTCCACACATGCACACAATGAATGCAAATTTCTCGCTCTCTTAACATTCCCCCTGTCCGACGGCACGCTGTTCTTTCCGCCCGCG
Source organism: Huntiella omanensis (assembly GCA_000833645.1). Classification (NCBI taxonomy): domain Eukaryota; kingdom Fungi; phylum Ascomycota; class Sordariomycetes; order Microascales; family Ceratocystidaceae; genus Huntiella; species Huntiella omanensis. The sequence goes on along the minus strand of JSUI01006312.1, from coordinate 2,940 downwards.
GTCCACACAGACGGGTCCAAATAGAGAAAATGTCGTATGTAGATAAAACATGCCTTGTGATTTGTCCATTTCTCATGTGCGGTCTTTCTTTTGTCTCTCCTGCTGGCCGTCACATTCAATGTGACAACTGGTCAAAGCCACCCTGCAAAATTGTACGCTAGCAAGCTTGACCAAGTCGCCGACTGAAAACAACATAAACTGGGCGATACAATTCACAAATCCGGCAGAATCCGCTGCCGGTCTAGGCTGAGAACTCCACTTGGGATCATCGAGAGATCGACGCTCCATGGAGGGGGATGAAGGCGGAATCGTGGGTTTTTAGCGTTATCGGGCCCGATTCAGAGGAGACGATTTAGCGTTATCGGTACCGATTCAAAGGCTCAGGTAGGGTACAAAATGTGAGGTACCATGGAAGGAGTCATGGTTTACCGTATATTGGAGATAGGCTATGGTGATTCGGTTGACATTGATAATATATTGTAGTAGAGTATTAGGTAAAGCTAGCTTGTATGATCATGATAGTAATGAATAGTCCGATGGCAGAAGGCCGACGGTTTTGTTTACCACCATATACCCTTGTATACCCTAATAATACTGGAAGGAACCGTACCTGCTATCCTCACACTCCCCCTCAACCTTGGTTGCTAAACCCACAGAAATAGCAGGTTCTAAATGGAAAGCGCAGCCAGGCTGTCAACAAGATTCGAGCGGCTCCCCCTGTTTTGTTGATCCGAAGCGAAGAGTCGAGAAAAGCATTGAATGTGTTGTNAGGGTGACCATGCCCTGATAATTTGTCGTTGTAGATGTTGAGCTGATGGTGATAATGGTGGAAGATCATGGAGAGACATGACCATAAAGTCGATTATAGAAGTCGATAAATATATAGTGGTGTTGGCTGACAGCGATCTCTTGTGTCAATGCCGGTATTGGGACAACCATGTGTGATCCTCATACACAAAAACGGGTAGGTCAGAGCTGCATTTCTCGCAGTATAACTCGATACTCCTGGTGATGATAACGGAACAAGTTGGATATGCCCATAAATAAATGTGCAGAATGATACTGCGAAAGAGACGGGATAAAACCGTATGAAAGAAGTATAATCGAAGTTTGAACTGGTTTACCACCCATAGGATCAGGCGTAAAAGNGAGAGATCGGCGCTCCATGGAGGGGGATGAAGGCGGAATCGTGGGTTTTTAGCGTTATCGGGCCCGATTCAGAGGAGACGATTTAGCGTTATCGGTACCGATTCAAAGGCTCAGGTAGGGTACAAAAGGAGCATCCTTCTTGAAACCCTATGAGTGACCCTTGTAGATTAACCCAATGACCAGCCAGATCCACTTTTGGTGGACCCTAGCGATGTTAGTCGAACCCTATCGCGCTGCCGGCCTTCGCTAGCCAAGAATCGATAGTCGGGAAAAGACTTTTCCGTAAATTTTGAGGTTGGAGAAGACTGAACACGGCGCCTGAGGCGAAAAAGGGAGTGTAGCTGTCATTCTAGAAGGAAAGAACAAAAAAGGCGTGTCTTTTTGAGACATTACAACCCGTAGAACAGTAGTATATTGCCTACATATTGGAGCATATCACGATGCCATCTACTCTACTTGGATCGTGATAATGCGCGTTTTTTGGTACAATTTTGGCCACAGAGAATTTGCCTTCTCCAAGTCAAGGTTTATGGAGAAAGGAGGCCCGGGATCATGCCATGGTCTTTGGAGCACGTTTTTTGAAGAGACAAGAAGCTCCGAGTGCGGGATGCGACGTGCCCATTGGCAGGTCTTTGTGGGGAAACGGTCCTAGTGATGAAGTTGCTCATAAGGTCCCGTGATACATGCCAACATCAATGACAAAGCCAATTGCTCATCATCTAATGATCTAGCTTACGTCTAGAAAAAAGTTTACCTTCACGCTAACGTCATCCTCCAGGGCATACCCGACCCCACCGGCCGTGTCCTAAGCTAAATCTGGGGAAATCTCAGACTTGTGTCATCCATCTTTCCTTCTTACACAACAAACAACCGTCACACAATGGGCATTCTCTCCGTCAAAGAGGACCGTCCAACACCGGCCGCCGTTTACAACTGGCGTGTTTACCTTTGCGCCAGCATTGCCTCGTTTGCTTCATGCACAATTGGCTATGACTCGGCCTTCATCGGCGGTACTATTGCCCTGGACTCGTTCCAACGCGAGTTTGGCTTAGACAACATGACCTCCAGCCATAAATCATTAATATCCGCCAACATCGTGTCAATCTACCAAGCAGGTGCCTTCTTCGGATCTCTCGGCGCCTATGTCTCTTCATACTTCATCGGCCGCCGCTACTCCCTGCAACTCTTCTCCCTAATCTTCTTGCTCGGCGCTGGTCTCATGTGCGGTGTGACTGGTGAGCGCGGACTTGGTCTGATGTACGCTGGACGTGTTCTCGCCGGCATTGGTATTGGTGGCTGCTCCAACATGACGCCTATTTACATTTCCGAACTGTCACCTCCAGCCGTCCGTGGTCGCCTTGTCGGCATTTATGAGCTTGGCTGGCAGATTGGTGGGCTGGTGGGCTTCTGGATCAACTATGGCGTGGACAAGACACTTCCTTCAGACCACACTCAATGGCTGATTCCAGTTGCTATCCAGTTAGTACCAGCAGGGCTTCTGTTCTTTGGTGCGCTGTGGATCCCAGAGAGCCCTCGCTGGTTGTTCTCAAAGAGCAGACGTGACGAAGCTGTGCGGAATCTGTGCTGGATGCGGATGCTGGATGAGAATGACCGGTACATTAAAGAGGAGATTGCGTATATTGATGCCGATTTGGCCGCGTACAATTCCCAGGTGGGCGAGGGCTTCTGGAAGCCCTTCAACGCGCTGAAGAGAAAGGAGATTCGCTGGCGGTTCTTCTTGGGTGGAATGGTAAGTCGCTGGTCTAGTTTTTGCTTCTTGGCTTACAGTGG